>JAWZYV010013329.1:0-169117 GCA_038373885.1 Cheiracanthium punctorium | reverse complement strand
ACTTGGGCTCAAAAAGGTTGTTTCTTTTAGTCGGCTAATTGCCATCTGGATAGGCACGATCTTAGACGGTGCTGTCAGCAATATGTGAACTATTCCGAACAAAACATCAAAAAAGAAGCTGTCGGTCTAAAGAAGCAACAGAACGTGAGGAATGATCAATAGTCACAGCGACACTCATAACCTTATATTCATGATTATCATTGATACTACATGTAACTGGTGCTTCAGTGACAGCAAGGGCCATTAATAAGCTGTTCAAATAAGAGAAGCTGAGCACAAAGCGCAGTGACTACCATTAATCACTGTACACCGACAAGCTCGATTGCAGTGATATCGTGCTCATTCGACATGGAATGCCGTTGACTGAATAGAATTGTCTTCACTGATGAGTCCCATTTCGAATTGAACCTCGAAGATCAGCAAAGACATGTCTGGATACGCCTCGGACAAGGGGAATTCGGACCATACTGTCGATCGCCATACGGCACAACAACCAAGAGTGATGGTCTAGGGTGCCATTTCATTTCATAGCAGGGCACTTTTAGTTGTCATCCGCGGCACCCTTATAGCACAGCAGTGCGTCGACGATTTTCTACGTCCAGTTGTGCTGCCCTTAATATCACGCCCGATTTTTAACATTTATCCGCACATATAGATTTTCCTTGAAGATTGGAGAGGGGCTCTTTTGCGATACTGTACGGTACTAATATACGCAAAGATTTTGTAATTTTCCATTTTAAAATTCAATATATGTGGAAAACGGATTTGGCCTGGTGATGGCTAGCGTGAAAATACATAGCATAAGCACAGTGTAGTCGATGTAAGCATAATAAAAAATCAGTGTGTAGTGAATTTCCAATTCGTTTCAAATATGCAGTTGGCAATCAGCATATGTCAAACAAAGATATAGTATATTTTTAGTACAGTGTTCATATCTACATGTCAGCTGTTGGAAGTACAGCTAATGTGCTTCCCAGCCTCGTCATATCACCCTTAATATATCCAATATCCATCTAAACAATAGTTTAATTCAACAAGTAAACAGTTTTTCCTCCTAATTAAAATAAAGTCTGAAGTCTTTTAATTAAAATAATAAAGTTTCATTAATGTTAAGTTTCATAATACCTGAAATAATTTCACTCCAACTAGTATTCAATCTATGCAGAAACTGTACACCTTCTGGCATTTTGTTTTGGCAGCCATCTTGGCTTGCAATAAGTGTTGATGTGTCAGGCTTGTGTGCTGGTGCTTTGCTGCACACACAAATTGTGTGACAGGCTTTTGTGCTGGTGTTCAAGTGCCCACTTCACATGAGAATGAATTGTCAGGTGTCTTTCCTACATCCTTATTGGGCATGCAGCAAGTGTACAACTAAACTTGGATTGTTCCAGAAGGTTCTCTGATGACATCACTGTGGGTGTATAAAAGCAGTGGTTTTCCTGTTTGCTGCAACAACAACAACAGTTGGTGAGCTGGTTCTAAGTGAAGGTGGAAGTTTGCCTCTCCTCCTCCTCCCTGATTAGGCACAGATATAATTCAGTAATATAAATGGTTAGGTCAGGGGTTTATCTTTTAAAATGCCAGAAGGTCTAGTCATAGCAGTTACTAAAATGTTGTTAAGTTTGTTTGTTAATTGTTGCTTTTTACTAATGTTGTTCTTTTATGCTGTTCACAAGGATTGTTGTTTTATCTAATAAATTAACTTGTTCTTTATACACTGGTCTGTGTGATTTTATGATGATACACATGCTAACATTCAAATTAAAGTAAACTTGCAGAGCATTTGTCTGAAGGGCAGCTGATTGCGTTTTGCTCAGCCCCTACATCAGCAACAATTAATGATTAAAGGAAACTGAAAAAAAGCCAGTTCTTATAGAGAAAAGCAAAATTTGTGTTGCTAATCTTTATCGTCATGATGCATTGAGTATTATGTAAAACTTTGAAGAGGGCGCAGAGTTAAGTTTATAAAGGCCGGACTTTAAGATTTAAAAAAAAGCTGTTATTAATATAAAAGGGAAAAAAAGTGTGTGAAAAATATTGGAAACCGGGGTAATGAAATGAATAAGCATTGGAACCAAGTAATGTAAAAAATATGTTCAAATTATGATGTAAATAATCATTTAAAGGAGACAAATATTGGATAGTAAAATATTAGCTAAGCACCACAACAAGTTACTATCTTCCCACCTGACACAACGAAATGACGATTTCCTAACACAACGAAACTGTTTCCTCAAATATGTGAACATTTTCTGATTAATATCTGCCCCATTTTCGGTTGTACGCGAGGTAAATGTGCATCAAGCAATCAATGCAACGTAGAGCTGAAACTGTCCTGAGAATTTCACGAATATTTATTTATATTTAACTATTAACATATCTCATGCCATACATACGTATTTGGAAGAATATACTAATGCAATCAAAGTACACCCAGTTCTCATTGTGACATTCTTTGTCATTTTCTTGGGACAATTTTGCGTCAATTTTATGTTGAGAAAATATTGCATTTGAATTTTGATTCTCACACCAGACCGGGCACGTTTTTGTTACAATTACATGTACATTAAATACACTTTTACACAAATATTTATTCACAAAAACAAGAAATTTAACTTTGTGCGATATTGTTTATTTATCAATGTTTTTATTTTAAGCATTTTAATTATTTATTTCATATTTTTTAAGCTTAGCGTTTTACATAATATAACTTATTACATGATTTCTGAGAAAAGATTTAGAATGAGTTTTAAGTACTAACTAAACTTTTAGTGTTCATTCAATATAAAAGCAAGTTTTTCGGCTTTTACCGAAAAACTGTAGAATTTATACGTTATTTATGTAAATTGAAGAAATACCTATAAATTTAAGATATATTTTAATTACATTTTCTAAAAGCCCAATAAGTATTATGCTATTGCCACATCTGAAATACATTATAAAAATAACGTCTTCTTAAATATTATCTACATATAGCAAAAAAAAAAAAAAAGAAAAAAAGAAAAGAAAAGAAAAAAGAAAAAGTATGTCTAATATGCAAATAAAATGTTTCCTTTATTTGAAATAAAATTAATAACTGACCCATAATCTTATCATTAAAACGTGTATACTTAAGCAATTTTCAATTTTCAGCATACTGCTGGCAATCTAATAAAGCTAAACGAATTATCAAATGCGATAAATCTAATAAAATTATCTGTCGTAAAAACATGCTAATTGCGTTATTTTTTTAATTATTTATTCCACTACTTTGCATTATCAAAGAAAAGAAATATTACAGAACAGTAACACCGAAAAGAGTGTGTCGAACTGTTTAAATACATTTAATTTGATTAGTGCAATAATAATCAACAGTAAGTTTTATTTATTATCATGTTAATTTTGGGAGAACTAGAGAAAAAAAAAATTAGAAAAAAAAATCATATAAAATACATTGAGCTTGATGTAAATGCTGTTCCAGGATACATTAGTGCATATTTAACATTTTATTTATTTTTATTTACGAAGTATCGTGTTCATTTTTATGAATTTGAAATTATTAATATCAATTGGAAAAAAGATTAAATCTTAAAGGTAAACTTTATATACTTTCAAAAAGAAGCAATGGAAAGTATAACAAACGATTAATTTTTTATAAAGAAGAAGTGTTAAAAAAATAAATGTTCAACTGTTCACGTTTCTCCCCAGTTTTTTTCCTCCTTCAAGAAATATATACATATTTTTCGTAATTTTTTTGTAATAAAAAGATTTTGAAGAAAATTATTACTTAGAGTTTAGGAGTAACATGAAAAGTGTTTACTGAATTAGGTGCGCCAAGTACTTTTCAATAAATTGCAAAAATATTCTACAAATGTATGCCGTACTTTTCAATGGTTCATTAAAGAAAAACAAAAAAAATCCTTACCTACATTTTAATTTTTTAAATTTCAATAAAAGAGTACATACCACAGATTAGGCATTTCTAAGCGGGGATTATTGTTACTTAATCTTAATGATTCTCATGCTACATTTTTATGTAAAACTATAATATACCGTTCTTATTAATTTCAAAAATTAAAGTTACCGCTGTGGGATGATTTCCAAACATTACCTAAGTTTAATCAAAACACAAATGACAAGCTGTCATTGATTCTGAGCATATTTAATAAAACTATTTTCAAATAAATTAAAAATATCGACCACACCTCTTCTCTATTGATCAATAGATAAAATAATAAAATAGCGTAATGTATCTCACATTAAATCAAAATATTTCAGCTAATCAATGGGCTTATTAAGTTAGCCTCTAATACTAATACAATATCTTGTGAGAACAATCTTCATTTTTTAAAATTCTTATTCGTCAATATTTCACTCAGTTCGAATTGTTAAACGCAAATTTAACTGCAATATGCAATATATTTGCATTAACCCTAATGAATTATTCATGCAAAACTCTTAAATATTCTCCAGAGATACTCTTTAGCTTAATAGTTGGTAGTACTGTAAGGTATCCAAGTGAAACATGTGGTCCTAATATCTCTTTGAGAAACTATCATATTTTGCTTCAAACGTTTAAAATCGATTTTTAAAATATGTGATTTAAACATGTCCGTGGAAAATTTTCCAATGTGAATTCGGAAATAAATGATGCTGAATAGACAGTTGCACTTCAATCGTAAAAGTTCTCATATTTTAGAACTTTATTTAGAAGTTTAGTAGAAATTCCAAAGAGGACATACACTTGAAGTAATGCGAAAGCTAATTTATTTTTCAGAATTTGTACACAATGCTAAATGTATTAATAATAATATCAAAAAGATGGAAATATGGCTAAAAATTAGTAAAATAAATAAAATTCCTAAAAAGAAAAGAAAAAAATAATTTTTATTTATATTTTTATTTATTTTATTTTAAAGTAACATTTTCTGATTGTCTAAAACCCAATTAAATTTCAACATATTCCACTTTTTCTTTAAAAAATATATCTGTCAAGTGACATTATACTTTAAATAAATAAATAAATAAATTTTATTAAAAAAACATATATAGCCACTATACCACCTTGGCGGTTTTAGTTAAAGATGTTTAAAGCAATTACATGTTCATTTATCAAGTATAAATTAAAAAGAAAACGATAAAAGCATGGAAAATGAGTAAATACTTTCTAATAGTTCTATTTGTATACATGCAGCGAATAATTAAGTCAAACTTTACTATGTCAATGATACGTATCGTTTTTTACTACGCGAATAACGTGATCTGCAAGAGTTGTTGGAGGCGATTTGAGAAGTATTGAGGATAAAAAATATAACACTTTTTAAAAGTTCCTTCTAAATTAATTATTAAAAGAATGACTAAATATCGATAATTGGGTGTATTGAATTTAATAACTGTCTTGCTATTTACGTTTTGAGGGAAAAAGAAGTATATTTAAGACTAAATGATCTTGAATAAATGGAACTTGCTGTGTTTTTTTTTTTAAAGAATAATCTATTTTCATTAAAATCGAAGAAAGTAATAAAATAACTTAATATCCAAAGAAACTTTAATCAATATGGGTAATGATAAAACTTTAAAATTTTTACAATCTGGGAACACTATTATATGTTGGCTTAGTTTAGCTATTCATTACTCTGTTCTTTTCCAATAAAAAATGAAATCGACTGTGCTTCAGATTCTCAATCAGAAGCAAAGTCAATTTCATCTTAACTGGGTAATCTATCAAAACACTCATTTTCAAGATATTTTGTAATGGGTATGACAATGCAATTTGCATGTTTGTCATAGTTTTCAATGGCATAGTTTGAATGTTCTTATGCCCTGTCTGACATTTCTAAGATTAAAAAGAATTTAAGTTATCATTTTGTAAGCGCTCTTTAACGGAAATAAAACCTGTTATTACTTTCTGAACATGTACCTTGTAAGGAAAGTGTTGTGAGACCATGAAAAAATTCGCCTTTGAGATTTTGGGGTCCTCTGAGTTCACCGTATGTTATTTTTACGGTGTATGTATGTATGTATGTATGTATGTATTTGTGTGTGTGTCGTGTAGTGAGTGAACACGAGATAGCTCCTAAAAGATATATTCGATTGATCCCACATTTTGTATATATATTGTAGACTATCCTCGCACGATTGGTATTCATTTTGGCGAATATAGAACTTATATATCATCTTTAATAATAGCGTAGTATGCTAATGAGATGTATGTGTGTGTGTTCGCTATAGGTAGCCAGAGAGCTTGTCGGATCCGGGTCAAATTTGGCACAGAGGCTAAATAGGTAAAAAAAAGCCAGTGCCGTAAAAAAAAATTTGAAATTCGAATTATTTAGAAGATATTAATTAAAAACAGAAGAAATGAGCATCTAGCTTACCATATTTGGCGACCTTGCTCCAGCAAAAAACGATTTATGCTTTCGCAACAAAGCAGGAAAGCTCTTAAAAGTATGTTGGATTCGAAAAAACATGAAGTTGGAATTACGCCAAGTTAAGATTCACGAGAAATAAATACGTGTGTTAACATAAAGTTAACTATTTTCAAATAGCAAGATCGTTTGGATACCAGGAGTTCAATATTAAAGATGACGCTTTTTTTTTTTTTTTTTTTTTAACCAGTCATATTCTTGGCAACGTTCTGTGAATATATGGCAACCCTTGTGAAAGCCGCCATTTTGTGCCTTGTGCTATGATTGAACTAGATTTGATTGCCCCTGAAAGAACATTCCAGCGTTTTCGTTAATAAAATAAAAATAACATTTTAGATTTCAAATGATTTATTTTACCCTTGGGAGTGCTTAACTAAGGTATGATTGCGTCTGGAAGAAGATTTTACCGTATTGATTTAGATTGTACTACATTCGTATTAGGTATGTAAAACTTTGTCCTAAAATCTAAAAAAAAATTAATAAATAAAAAGAAATATACCAAAAATAGCGAAATGCAATCGGAAAGTAATTTTATTTTGCAGCATGCATATGTTACGTAATGTTACGGTTGTAGCATGGTTAAATACAAAATTAAATGAGTAAATGGGAAATTTTTAATGCATCATGTTTCAAAAGTGATTTTGCAACATTCAAAATGAAGAACATTTTCAGCTGAGTGAGTTAAAGTAATTAAATTCATAAACCTAAGCAACGGACTAAAATGCCACTTATTAATTCTAAACTCAAGGCCTCCTGCAGACGATAATTCTGATAACACCGAAGAACCAATGCTAGAATAAGCTCGACTTTTAGTAGTCTTAAGAGGCATAGTGACGTCAGCTCAATGTATTCACAGTCGAATCGATTGCCAGTGTTAAAAAGATGTTCTTTTTCTTTTTTAAATAAAAGAAATTTTACTATAATTATTTTAATTACTATATAGTTGCGCTGATCCCTGACTTCAAGATAAAACTTTTTCCGCCATTACTGCAAAACATTGCAATGTCAAGGACAAAAAGCCTAATAATTTCTACACCGTTTGTACGATCCGCTTGAAAATTTTCATAATTATGTATAAAAATATAGAAAACAATCTGTGCCACTTTAAAAATCTGAAAATCCACCCGTTCCCTCATTTTAAAGCGATTTTTCGCTATTTTCGGTAACATTTCATTTCCGAGAGTCAAAAAAGTTAATCATTTGCGTAACAAAATTAGCTATTGCAAATGACAATGACTTCATTTTGACGTCATACTTAACAGCTTTTTCCAGATTTATAAGTTTATTTATTTATTTCATCTTATAAATAAAAATGAAATTCTGTTTGTGGATTTGATTAGTATACAAATCCACAAAAATGGACCTATCAGCCTGAAATTTTGCACAGATATGTAAAATCCTAACTAATATTATAAATGCGAAAGTGAGTTTGTTTGTTTGTTTGTTTATTTATGACGCTTTCACGCCTAAACCGCTGAATCGATTAGGATGCATTTTGGTTTAGATATAGAGGGGACCCTGGAGTTGGTTATAGGCTAATTAGAATTTTAGATTTTTAATTACTTTTTTAATTATTAATTAAAAACCGTTTTTACGTTGCCATGCTTGGCGAGTTTCGCCCGTATCAATCAAATGATTCATGTTTTGAGCTAACAAGAATGCTATTGCTTCAATAAAGAAGCGCGTGCGTGCATCTGAAAAACATTAAATTCCACGGAAATTATGCCAGTTTTATGCCAAATCTATCTATCAATAATAATAAAAATGAATGTTCTCCAGACAAATCTACAGAAAGCAGAGCTTTGAAAATTTGAGCATAGAAGCCCATGACTGTGCACCTGAGGCTCAGAATGTTGAAATTTTAAATACTTTTCTAATTATTAATTAAAAACCGTTTTATCGCCCGCACAAAATGATTTATGCTTTTGAAATAAAGCTGAAATTCAATTTTCAGATAAACATGCATTTGAAAAACATGAAATGGTATGGAAATTATGTTGATTTTACGCCAAATTAAAAAGCATTAGAAAGATAAGTCCAAATGTGTTTCTTAAACTTCATAAATTTCCAAATCCTACCAATAATATAAAAACTCGGCTGTTCGAGCCTCGTCAGGGGGAGATCCCCCTGAACCCTCCTAATTTTTTAGTTTTATTATTGCCATATTAAAACTATATTAATTAACTTGGCATGTTATCGCTCATCTTTCGCTTATTTCGCCTGGTAACCCTATGTTGAAATTTTTATGAGTGTAACCTATTTATAGAAAAATACATGTGGGGCATATTCTACAGCTTACGAAATATTGTAACAATAGATTAAAGCTGTTGTGAACTAATAATATTTGAATATATGTAAAAAATACATGTGGAGCATATTCTACAGCTTACGAAATGTGTAACAATATCGAGACTGCTTTAATCTCGATATTAAAGCTGTTGTGAACTAATAGTATTTAAATACATGTAAAATTATGTCGCTTTTTTATGTCGCTTTATTATGTCGCATTTTTGGGACACATTTTTCAATAAGGGTATTGAGAGATAAAATGACATAGTCATTAAAAAATGTGTACGTTTGTGTGTTTAGATGTTTTTGACTGAATCACACACAAATTGCTGAACGGATTTGGAAAAATTCGTAAAGAAGATAGCTTATGCCCTGGATTAACATACAGGCAACCTTTCAAGCATATAGCATAAATAATTCTTTTACAAAAACATTCAAAATAATTTTAATGTATTGCGCTCTATGGAATTATAGCTACTAAACCGAATTTAAAACTTAGTTACACTATTCCTGAGTATTATTGTTTGTTTGTTTGTGGATTAAGACCGATTGACTGCACTAGGGTCCTAGGCCTATATGGGTTATTCCTCTGTGGGGAACTTTCTAAGGGATCCTAGCCCGTATTTATGCGAGGTTTTGGAGAAAACCGCGAAAATCTGCGAGCGGCTAGGTCGACAGGCTCGACCAGGGGTTGAACCTGGCACTTCCAGCCTTCCAGTTTTGAGAGTAGAACTTCTTAGACACTGGTGAGACCCTGAGTGTTATAGGCTACCTTTTATGCATATATCACAAATAGTTCTTTTACAGGGATACTCATAAGAATTACATTACACTCTATGTGTATCTCTGTAAGTACTGAACCGATTCCAAAACTTTTTTCACTGTTAGTAATCTACACTATTCTTGAGTATTATAGGCTAAAATTCATACATGTAGTGCAAATAGTTCCTTTACAGGAACACTCAAAATAATTCTAATACATTACGCTCTCTGGGTATCTCTGTAACTATAGAACCGATTCTAAAACTTTTTCGCTAAGAAAAAGCTGCACTATTCCTGATTAGCGTAGGCTAAAATTCATGCTATAGCATAAATATTTCTTTCACAAGAACAACAAAAACAGTTAGCAAATACTGTCGTAAATGTATTCGCCAAATGCCTGAAAAAAATCTTAATTTAGTAACTCTGCTTACTCTCTTATTTTAAATGAAGTATACTACCACGCATTATACTTCATATAAAATAAGTAAAAAGCAAATAATATTTAAATGCAGTTTCTTTTGTCGCAAACATATATGTTATTCACACATGCTTCATTTCTTTTGGGACCTAACTCTAAAGCCGACGCGGACGAAGTCGTGGGTAGCAGCTAGTATATATATATTTACAGAGCTGTAAAAAAAGAATGCTTTTATATTATGGCCTACGGACAGAAATTCTTGAAAGTGCCCTATCGTCTAAACGGTACATTTCGATTGAGCAGAAATTGGTTATATACATTTTAGATCACAGTCGCATGACATGCTCAGATTTTGTTGAGTGCAGAGCTGATAGTTTGACAGGATTGCGAAAAAAATATTCTATGTATTAAGGCTTATGGATGCAAATCAGTTGAAGAATAATATTGTCTGAATAGGGCATTCAAATAGGGTATGTATATTATAGGTCACCGTCACACAACCTGTATAGATTGCGGTGTGCATGGGGATTGCAGTTTTTTGCAGGGCTACAAAAAAGTGTTCTTATATATATTATGGTCTATGGACGCTAATTCCTTAAAGAGTGCATTCGATTGAGCTCAAATTTGGTACGCATATTATAGGTCACTGTCTTACATACTGCTAGATATTGACGAGTACAAAGCTTACTGTTTTCTTCAGGGCTACAAAAAAGTGCTCTTGTACATTGCGGCTTATACTCTTAAAATGTTTGAAGTACACTAGTATATGAACACTACATCTGGCTGAGTTGAACGAAATGCAATTCAACACTTGGCAAAAATCAAGTTTTCGAAAAGTCGAGTGGAGTCACTCGATATTTTTTTTAACATGTTGGATTGGTAAAAGAAAGATTGAGTGTCAGTTACATCCTTAAACACCTCCGAGTACATGCATATAAAATATGTGGTTTCGAAAGTTTTCTCGAAAGTCGCTGACAGTTTTCGAGGGGTTTCACATTAATCAAAAAGTCCTCCGCCGAATGACGAAACTCTAAATGTAGTGAAAAACCTATTTCACGAATAAGAATTCCATATGTAATTCTGCTCAATAGTTACGTTCTTGTCTGTAGGAATATGAAATAAATCCAATACATATAATACTGGGTGCAGACAAAATCGACATAAAACTTCAACAATTCATGAACTATCAAAACGAAATTTGTTATGGATACTCACTAGTAAAATTTTCTTTGATTTTTTTGGTGTATTAAAGATAAAATTTTATACATATAAAGGCCAAAGCTATCAAAATGGCTATATCTCAAGAAAAAATCCAATGAGTTTCTTGATTTATAGAAACAAAGTCAGAAACGCAGATTACTCAGGTTCCGATATTCAATTTCCTTGTTTAAACATTTTCTAGTCGGTTGATTGGACGAGATGGCTGAATTCCCTGGCAAACCTTCTTTACCTGATTTCAAGACAATGGAATTCTTTCCGAGGTAGTATGTTGAAGATCGTCTGTACCAAACAAACGTGCAGGATATCAGTGATCTGAATCCAAGGAACATAAAAGCTATCGACACCGTTGTTTGCATTTTATTGCCCAGGACATGGTTGAAAATCGAGTATGGCTTTGATGTGCTTCGTGCAACTAATTGTACGCATAAAGAGATTCATGAGCTGCTTTAAAAAAATAAAACAAATAAATGAACCTTAAATAACTGCATCGTAAAATAGATTAGATTTAAAATTTGTAACTGTTCAATCTTTTGTTTAAAAATCGCCTAGGTTTGTACACACACTTTGTAGACACCCTCTACTACATTGAAATTAGTTTGTAAACTTTTGGAGCCCAAAAATGGATTTAAATTATGTGTAAAAATTAATTGAACAAAAAAATATTTATTACGACTTCAGGAGCACTTTGGTCCTACGAGTTTCTTTGAACTACTTTAAAACAATGAAGTAAACAAACATTTCATGTTAGTGTCTTTTTCATTAGCAGTTAAATCTTGCTAGTAAGAAAAGGAAAGGAAAATATGTTAAAAAATTCCTTTATAAACTGTTTAAAAACTTTTTTTTTTCTCTTTAGCTTCTCTAACTGTAAAAATTTATTTGCCTTAAACCTATTTTTAATAACTTCAATATTACTAAGGAATTTATAGAGAAGTATTAAATAAATGAGAAAATGCAACTTAGATTTCGGAGGCAGAATGTTGAACCTGTTGAAAGCATTTCTTGAAATACTATTTTTTTCGTTTTTTTTTTTCGTCTTTTCACACCTAAAAAAATTTCTCTTTCAATAAAAGTAAATTCGTTTATTAATTAAATACGCATTTCACATTTTCTGCGATCTTCGGTAAAAAAAAAAAATGAAAGAGGCATTGCAAGCTAATGAAAATCATTTTAATTAAGGTGTTCGCACTTAAAGAGACACAAAAATGTTAAGCAATCTAAATTCTTCTTAAATCTTTTTATAATATGAATGAAAGTCATAATACCTTTGTTAACAGTTTGAGTCAACATTAATTTATAACAAAAATCACCTTTTCAAACTTCAAGCTACATGTGTGAAGCAAATATTACACAATGCAATTGAAAACAATCATGGAATTATTATTCTTTTCAATTAATGCCTGAAGCACCAGAATTATTTCGTTACTATTTGCAGAAGACACCTTTTTGTGTAAAACATCAATACTCCATGGCATAATAGAATTTGCTGATGAACATTTGAAATTGCTTTGCGATAATTTAGTTTTTTCATGTAATACATCATAAAACAATAAACAGATAATCCACATCTTTTAATACTAATAATTAAATTGTTTGTAAATTTTTTTGGTAATAAACTTTATAATATTTCGAAATTATTATTATGAAAGGTATCTCATGGAAATATAGCAAATAACATTTCTTTGATTCATTTGTTAGTCATTTGTATGAAATATTTCCCAATGCTCTAATGAGTTTTTTAAAGTGTGTCTAGTGTTTGTCTAGTGTTTTTTACAATCATTTGAGTAACTCAAAAATAAACATCCATTAGCTGATCTGCAGATTTAACTACATTTCATCAATAAGTTTTATTAATTTAAACGAAACGCGTGCACATTTATTTATTTATATAGCTTCGAAGAAATATTTAAGAGGTGATTTTCTCCTTATTGTAGTGTTTTTTTTTAATCAAAATATGTTATACATTGTCCAAATGTAAGTTTATTGTAATGAAACAGTGTAATCACAATTTGTATTAGAAAAATATAGTAAAAGCGTTAAAATAAAATTCCAAAAATGTCGGGAAACGTGAAGATATACAAGCTTCGTCAATACAATGAATTGTCAGCTATGGCGAATGTTCTGTAAGCATACAGAAGAAACAAGGACTGATCAGATCATGAGCTTGCATTTCATGCTTTGCATCTTTGAGGCCAATGTCTGAGCGAGATCACTACCCAAATCAGAATTGTGGAAAATCACTGAATAAAGCACACACAAAAAACCAAAATGTTGCAGAATCTATGGGACTATCACGCAATCTGATTTCCAGGATCTGGGACCGCTTTTGATAACTGCAAATCTACACTGATGGCCAGGACAAGTTAGTTGACGAACAAATACGGCTAATTATGACCGATACTTGAGGTTGACGTGTAGAAGAAAAGGAGCAATGAATTCGACTCTTTCATTCACCACTAACATTCCTCGTCTTCTGCCAAAGTTTCAGTTTCGACCAAAAACCATTGTAAATCAACTCTTTGCTCTAGGTCTGTGACCTCGAAGACCTTTATATTTGTCTTGGTAACATCAACGCAGAGAGTTGGAAAGAGAGCACATGTGTAACTTGATAAAGACAAGAATGGAGCAATGTAATGCTTTCTTCTGCGACGAGTCTCGTTTTACAGTTAAGTCTATAAGCAGGAGCATTTTAATCTGCATGTAAGGTGAGGCTCATAACTGCCCTTAATTTGAGCAAGAAAGTGTCAGATCTAGAGGAGGTGGAGTGTTAAAACCAGGTGGTATCTTCGTTAGTTATTGCAATACTCGATCATTACAAACGGAAGTATAAGGATGCGATCCTGTATTCTTGCTGAACTAGCAGATTATTGCCTTTTTGATAAAGAAATCATCTAATGAAATTAGCCAATACGTCCCCGCAAGTTAACATGTTTGGGTCAATCTAGGCAAAATAGTTGTTGCTTGCCTATTTCCTGCACACACAAGTTCGACGACTTTAAACATTTCTTCTTGGGGAGAGGGGCAGAATACACTAGTCCATAATTGAAAAGCTGGTGAACTCAGTGCCTTAATTAGTGTTGTCGTTCCTTTTCTTTAAGAATTCCATACCCTCACCCATTACAATATAATTTATGCCATATAGTTAAATATTATGGGTTATCAGAAGCTAACGTTTTTCATTTATTACGAAAAAACTGTCAATACATATTTCTTTCTTCATCCTACTGTTATTTTATTTCTGGTAGGACATTTCGTTTGTTCATAATATGTGTTAGACATCAAAACTCTTAATCCTGCAATATCAAACAAAAACCCCATTATCTTAAATTTGCTTCAGCAACATGCCGTAATGCTGCAAAAATACTTCGCAGTAGTAGCGCAAGCAGAATTACCTAATTCCGCAAACGGAATTATGGCCAAAACATCCTTTTCTAACACTATTTAGCTTAATACCATATTAAGTTGCATTTTATCATCGCTTCAAATGTGCAGAGTTTCTGCATATTTAAAATGAATGAGCTTTTACACACCAAATGCAAACTGAAGCATATATATATATATATATATATATATATATATATATATAGACATATCCTTAAAAAATTATGCCGTTATGTTCACAAATTTACCAAGAAGAATAACACTTTATAAACTATGATTATCTAAAATCGCCAGTGATGTGCTGTTACGTAGACCCATACGCTGTGTTGTAACTTAGGAAATCATTTTTCCGTGTATTATTACATTTTATAATTAAAATTCTTTCTCGTATTACATTCTCTGTAAAATATGCTGAAAATAAATAAAAAGTATGCATGAAAATAAAAGAAAATCATATATCAAAGATTCTCTTTATTTTTCATTACCTTTTATTCATCCTTTTTTCTTTAGTTAAACATTTACTAATGTAATAGACTTCAAGCTAACACAGCATAAAAGTTTTAATTAACTTATTTCCAGAACCTAAGAAAGATTTCTAAGTTATCGGTATTTCCATTTTCCAGGATTACAGAATAAACAAACTTTATAATTACCTTTACTTTCTAAGATTATCTTTCGTGTTTTTACATACAGTAAAAATTAGCTAACGTCTCGTAAACTGTACGATAATAATCGAAATATGTTATGAATCGTATTTAACCAACTTCGCCAAAATTTTTTTGTGTATATGGTGGGAAGGGGGGGGGGACTTAGACGGAAAAAATTGGCTCTAAAATGATCGATTATGTGATAGAAATATAAAAGGATGTTTGCGAAAATTTTTCTTTAGTAAAAGACTTTTCATAATAAAATTAAACATAACGATAACAGAAAGTCTCTGTTTGTTAAAAGAAAAGTTTATATAAAATTTCGTATTTTACAATTCATTGCTGAATAAATAAGAACAAAGCTTAGATGAAAATTATTGTTGCATATTATGAAAATTCGTGAAGTATATTATTCCATTAAAGTATAATTTAATGTCGAAATATTAATAACTGCAACGAAATATTAATAGATAAGTATTTTGATGATACTACAGATGTTACTTCTAAACACAGGATGCAAAGAGATATTATACAAAGTTTAAAAAATATACCTCATTTGAACTTTTAAATAAACTAAATGTATAAACTTGAACTGTTTAAAAAATAATCGACAAATTCTGTTATGGAGTTTAGAATGTAAAATACCTAGAGTAAAAACAAAATATTAAAAAAATCCTATACTTTTATTAAGTTCCTAAAGTTTTAGTATCTACGGAAACACATTTAGCTTTATGATAGTTGCAAAAGGCCGAAATAATAAATATAGGAAATTTTTAAATGAAGGTGTACCAATAGTTTTGCAGTATTAATAAGTGTTAATTAAAAGTAATTGAATAATTTACGTATTATTCCATCAAAATTAACACTGTGTCTCACAAAACAATCAATCGATGGCACTACCATTCAAAACAGTAAATTTTAGATTAAGAGCCATTTAAAGTGATTTTAAGTCACGTGACCTAGCGCAATTGATTCCTGGACCATAAAAAACCCCAAGTATAGAATTTTAAGAAAATCCTTAGAGCCGTTTTCGATATTGCTCGGACAAACAAACATTCCTCGTTTAAAAGGATAGTGATGATAAAAATTAGTTGTGAGAATAAAACGCCTTTCGCATTTCTTTTATTTGAAACATATGACGATGCTCGTCATTTAGAGATGTAAAGAAATATATTATTCTTCACTCCTCAATTTTCAGAAATCAGTCAAGTTTTACTGATTTTATGACCTGCGGTTTATTGGAAATTAATCAATATTACATAATAAAGTTTTCACTGCTCGCAAAGCTTAAAAGCGTGCGTATACAGGTATAAACGCACATATATATAAATTTGAAATTTAATGGAAAAAGAACGTATTTCTTCTCGCATTTTAAATTTTTTAATGAAACAAGTGGAAAAAGAGCGGTATTCCGATAACAGAGTTTCATATTGTTTTGGTTCTACTTCGTCAAAATCTACAAAATTGGACTAAAAGAATCAATAAATTTTTATAAATCTTTAGTTTGGTTTAATTAAAATTAAAGAAGCAGGTTAACAGTTAAAATGCACAAGCATGACTATCCGGCCGAATCATTATTCGATGAATATTGATGGAATCCCTATACTTTGCATTTTTAATGCTAAAGAAATCGAAATAAGATATCTCTTTGTTCTCAGTCTGGACGAGAATTTATTAAAATTACAGTAAAGATATCCACAGTTTCGGGATACGGTCAAAAACATATAAACTCTAAATAATTTGATGCCATTGTAAATCACTGAACTGTAAAGAAACCCCCACAAAGAAAGCATTTGCGATAAAACTGTTGCATTTTCCTTTTAGACAACTGCTGTGAAAATCGTTAGAAAGCATTATTCTGCTCTTCCCATAGGCTTTATTTAGAGAGAAAAAAAAAGTATTGATTTGTTGAGAGATTTTTCTGGTTTAGCCGAAGTACAGAGAAAAAGCTTCTATATAGAAGAACCTGCAGTTTGAAGATTTACGCAGTTTCGAACACACTGTCAATACATTTTCGTTTCTGCTTAAGTATTTCAAGAAGATTCTTCTAAGTGCACGTACTAAGTTGAAACTATTTGATCTCACATTTTAAACATTTAAGTATACTGCTTACCAGTTGAATTTTTATTCTTTGTTTTATATTGCATAACAGATTTTAACAATTAAATGGGAAAGAAAAAAATCTATATAAATAGCGGTATATTCTTGTTTATTTATTTCAATGGTCTAATACTTTTTAGAAGTTATTTTTATCGAAATTAGATTTTTGTCATCATGTCCTTGTACCTCAGTGTCTTCTAAAAAGCAAGACACATCCTCTTTATGTTTATTTGTTTTGTGTTATGGCAAGCTTATACGAGAGGCTTCTGCCTGTGGGAGTGCCTTAGGCATTATACTTTTTAATGGGCTCTAACGCATATTCATGTAAAATCTGGAGAAAATCACCTCAAACTCCAGATTGTTAGACGAACAGCCGCGTGGCAGGCCCAAACGTGAACCTTCACCCTTCAGTCATCTACCATGTTCAGTGTGTAATCCACTTGGCCATGACGCCTTCACTTTACTAAAGTGCGTGTTTGTATGTGTAGTGTGTTATGCTTTAGCCGCTATTTTTTGTGCAGCACTAAAAAGTATAAAACAAATATTTATTCTTGCAAAGACATGCTATAAAGAAATGAAAGTTTCCACGCTAAGAAAATTTTAGAAAACAATAGAGATATTTAACTTTTGCAAGAGATGTAAATTTTTAAATTGCCGTCTCCAGCAAAAGAGTTTAGAAAGCATTCGAGACCTTTGAAGCATGCATTACCATAAGAATGAAGAAACGGCACATCACATAATATAATGAGTGTGATGCCTTTTCCTCAATTCGATTTACTACTTTAGGAATCATTAATACTAAAGAGCTATACCTTAGTTACATAAATAGTTTGTCTGACTTTACAAACAAAGTGGGCGACCCAATTAATTGGAACTAGGAAGCATTGTGTGCTTCAGGCTATATCACAAAATGCTATTCTAAGAAAAAGTGACCATATTTTTAAGCGTAAAATTCAGGACATGTCCCCAAATTGTAAACAAAATTTGGGACATTTTACAATAAATGAAATAATTAGCAGTAATCTAATTTAAAAACATTGCAATAATTAAAAATTTTCTCCTTGCTTTTGTACATTTTGGGGACAAATCGCAAAAAAAACACAGAAATTGGGGACTCTCCCCGAAAATTGGGGACATATGGTCACCTTATTCTAAGCAGGGTGCCTAGTACCATACAAACCCAACATCAAAGAAGAAGCAGTAGAAGAAACACCTTTGAAATTTATAATTTAACTAATATAAAAACTACCGACGAAAAATATTCTAATAGCCAACGCGCGATTTTGCAACCCTTGATTTAGCGACCCTTCCTCATTAAACGACACTCCGATGAAGTCCTGACCGTTTAAAAATACCTTTTACAAACTTTCGATTTAACAACCATTTGATTTAACGTTCTATTTGCCGAGGTCCCGTGAAAGTCGTTAAATCTCGAGTCTTCGGTATTTGAAAATTTTCAGCTCTTGCAAAATTGAAATCAGCAATTTTCCCATGAAATTTTTTTTTCTTAAAATTTTCTCACTTTTGAAACTTTCATTTCTTTATATCATGTCTTTGCAAGAATTTTTTTTATTTTATGACTTTCAAAGATGCACAGTAAGAAACTTCTTCATTTTATTTTTATTTTTTACTTACATTTCTTTATTTGCTCTCCGGTTCAAGTAGTAAGATAGATTAATGTGCATTACACAAATTTTATATTTAAAATGGTATTAACTTCAGAATAGGCAAGTTTTATTTCATTTTATCAGGATTATTATTATATATATATATATATATATAATCAACCTAAAACTAGGGGGGCGAGAATCTCCCTATACATCAGTGGCGGCCCGTGGTCAAAAATGTTAGTGCAGCCGGAAGCATATGAGCCCCCCCTCCTTTCCTCCGGAGAGGATTGGAAAATCTTTGTTACTGAATTCGAAAGCTGGCGGATTAAGCCCTCACCGAGGAAAAAAAAAAAAAAAAAAAAAAGAAATTACATAAAAAAATGTCAGAGATCCTATTTTACTTCCATAAAATGGACATAAATTTCAACCAGCCGCAATTGCATTAATCCGTGTCTGATTCGAAGTTTCCTTAGAATTTTCTTTTGTAAGGAGAAGGAAAAAAAAAAAAAGAAAGAAAGAAAACTTACTTATTTTTTATAAGTCAAATCAATCCTCCTTTCTTTTAAACATGCGAATGGGTCAGTGATGTCCCCATAAAAAGACGTTGTTTTAATTCAGATATCAATAATTTTAAAAGCTCTTTAAAATTTCCCATGTTTAAAGAATTTTCTCGCTCGCCATGTCTAAATGCCAGTTCTTGTTCACTTAAAAACAATATTGCTTTGATGGGTAATTGTCCATTCATAAGCGTCTATTCAGGCTTACCTTCTTGATAAATTCAGCAATATAAAGTCCAGAGTTTTCCAAACATATATTCTCCTTACCCCCTCCCTCACTTCTCGTCCGAGCGAATCAGTTAGTCGAGTTCTCAAGTTCAGCCGCCGTTAGAAAATCTTCCATCGGCTGTATCCAGCTGCATACTCCCTATGCCGGAGAGGCTGCTTACGTAGTCGGTGTCGTGGCAACGGTGCTGCCAATTTTATTTTCAGCGCTCTGGGCTGAACCAAAGATTTTCCCAATTGAATTGCGGGAAGATTAAAGTGCTTTTTTTCTGAATGAGCGATCCGGCCACAATACGTTTTTTTTTTTTTTGTTTTTTTCGGAGATTTTTTTAATTTACCGTAGGAATTCCACAATTCTAATCTGAATTTAGGAAAATTAGTAGAATAAATTATTTTAAAGTATGTGCTGATAATTTCAAGTGCAGCCCGGCTGTACTTGCTGTATCCCACGAGCCGCCACTGCACATATATATATGTGTGTGTGTGTGTGCAAAATGTTACTTCCACAAAACTAATTTTTATAACACGAAGTGGATTAAAATGTAAACATTTTAAGATGTCTGGTTACATTCTCCTTGTTGATGGCTAAACAAAGTAGAAAAGATGTATGTTGCTCTAAACGAAGTCATTTCCCTTCTGTAATATTCTGGCTGCCTAGCAGCGTGTTTCGACCATGAATGCAACCAACGGCCTATAATTGAAGGGGAATGACATGATAATGGCTGTACTAAGCTTATATCTACTTTAATAAAGCTTACGAGATACTTACTGTAACTTAGATGGACGATGATTCTTTTAACGATAAAACCAAAGTAATTGAAAAAGCTCTAACGAACTATAAAGTAAACATGCTTTGTAATATGCATCCGCATAATGTTACATTGCTTATTCGTAATAAAAATATTCATGGATATTTTAATTTGACTCTTAAAAACTTAACTATTCAGCTAAGCTCTACACGCACAGTACGTGAGTGAGTCCAATTCTGAAAGAAGATACGTGTAAAATTCAATTTATTTTGTTGTCTAAGAGAATGCATTTTAGCGTTAGACGTCAAAATTCAAATGTTAGAGATCGCTTATATCGCTTGTCGTTTGGAAGGATCTTAAACACAGTGCAGATGATAAAAAAGTAGCATTTTTAACTTTTTATTGGATACTCTAAATGAAGACTATAAGCATCAGATGAAAATTGACGAACTAAAGAACTACAGTAAAACTAAAATATGAAAGCTTCTTTAATGCATCGACATCATCACATTCTTACAAAGGTAGAATACATAGGTTCTGCAAACGTTAACAGACATTCAGAGAACAATACTCAGCATTCACGGAATGTTAATAAATATTCAATACTGTCTTGTGAATGTCTGTCAATGTTGAGAGAACATCTGTGTGTTGCCTGGATACTAGCAGGAGAGTTTGGACATCCGAAATTAATTATACTATGTAGAACGAGAAGAAAACTAAGCTAAACTCAAATGGAAGCCGTCCCTTTCCGCCCACCACCGTCCTATATGGAGTATCTTGCATCGCTCCGTGGTTGCCAGAGGGCATTAGAAACAACAAAATGGACAACTTTCAAAATGTAAAATTCTGTTAATGAATTATTTTTCAAACCGTAAAAACACACCTGCAATGTTCTATCCAAGAAAAAGTGCCTGGAAATATGTTAATAAAAAGAATGAGTTTTTTTCTTGGATAACATATTTTTACATTTAAAACTTTTACTATAAGAATACCAGAATTCAAGGTTCAAGAAGAATACCTTCTGGTTACAAAAAGAATACCAGAAAAAAAAACAGTTCAAGGCTCAAGAAAAAGACCAGTTCAAGGTTCAAACTCAGAATTCAAGGTTCAAGAAGAATACCAGAGATCAAGGTTCCAGATATCCAGAGAGAAGAATACCAGAGATAAGAATACCAGGATTCAAGGTTCAAGAAGAATACTTTCTGGTTACAAGAAAAATACTAGAAAAAAAAAACTGTTCAAGGTTCAAAAAAGGGACGAGTTCAAGGTTCAAACTCAGAATTCAATGTTCAAGAAGAATACCAGAGATCAAGGTTCCAGATACCAGAGATAAGAATACCAGAATTCAAGGTTCAAGAAGAATACCAGAAAAAAAAAAACAGTTCCTCAACAATGTTTTAATTTATTTCGTGTTTCTTTAGCGTCAAACTTTGCTGACATTAAAGGGAAAGCACGCTCTCATATTTTTTCCAATAATTAATATCATCTTCGAAATTCATAAACATTTATTACACTTTCATGGAATATCCGAGGGCGAGATTACTTTCCGTGTTTTAAATAAATTTCTAATCTCGATTCAAAAAGATTAAGAACACTCTTTAAATTGAATAATAATTGAAAGTTTCTTTCCCTTATTTGATTTAAATCGCCAAGCGTAGGTTGGTATTTAGAATTAAATCTCACAACTGATTTTTAAATACTTTCTGGATACGCAATTTGCCTTTTAAGAACATCATCCGATTAGAAACTCTTTTAAGTCATTATTAAAGATAATCTGATTTATTTTGTTTCAGTTTAAAATCAAATATTTTGTTTTAGTAAATTTGTTTTCACGACTATAAACGTTTAGCATTAAAAGGGGTACAAAAATGTGAAAACTTTGTGTTTTGTTTTCAATTAATGGAATGTTTTAAAGAAAGAAATCATGTCACGTTTTCTAAGATGTTTGTTTTATATATTTATTGAAGCAGAGTGCTTTGTTTAGAAACTGCATTAAAAGTTACCCTTAAAGTTATAAAATTACAGATGCATTATTTAAAAAGAATATAAATGTGCTTATAAGGTAATTCGAAAAAAAATTACATACTCTAACTGATAAATGCCAATCTTTTTTGGTTTCAAGATTTTTACCCCTGCCAAACGCTAATATTATTTATCAACATTCTATTTATTTTTCCTTTTTCGAAATTATTGTTATTTTAAATCTTAGTAATTTTCTGTCGTTTTTTAAGTACTTACATTTTTTAGTTTTGTATACCTGATGCTCATTACACAAATATAAAATTTTGCCCTTAAAATTTCACCTCTGTCAGTTGAAGTCTGCTTAAGGAAAAAAACTATGTTACTGCATTCCTTACAGTCTTCATCTGCACTCAAAATTAATTGAACTCAATATTTTACTTACCTTAAAAATTCATATTTGAAAATTTGGGCGTCAAGGCTTATATAGGTACAACAAAAAAAAAGAAAAAAAAACGAAGTTTTACAACGAATAAAACAAAACGATCTTCGAAAATAAAATAAAAAGACTGAAAGCATTGTTTTTTAAACATATAAATTTACCTTTATGCAATACCACTTAACATAAAATACTTATAATTAATCCACAGCTTAATTTTTTTTCTCTTTCAAAACAACTCTTTTTTCTACCATTTCCACTCCTCTCACCAACTTTTCGCCACCCCGTTAGAACCTCCTTGGAAAATCCTCTGACCTCCAAGGTAACCCCCATCCTTGGCATGTAGCCCATCCGCATGCATCATGAAAACGCGCTCTAAACAATATTACATTTAGAGCATGATGTAACTGATAAATTTTGTCTTCGATGTAAAAAAAAAAATCGCACTAGACAGACAAACAATGTATGTGATGAAATAATATCAAGTATTATAAACCGTAAAAACATACCTGCAATAGTCTATTTTAGGAAAAGTGCCTGAAAAGATGTTCATAAAAAGAAAGAGTTTTTTTAGCTAACATGTTTTTACATTTCAAACTTTTACAACGAATATCAGTCTACCTATACTTCCCAAATTTTCTACTTGCCTATATTTAATATTTGAGATATGAAAATAATGATAAAAGAGGTATGGAAGTAAGTATATGATGACTTGAACCACTTTTCAATGGCTCTCGATGGCAAAAAATCACGTCGCATGATCGCGGTTCTATGGTAGTGTAGAAATTGCGAAAAAAAATCATTTCATGCACTTTAGCAATAAACCTCACGTTTAAATTCATGTATAACCCTTCAACATATTTTTTAAGATATATCTTTGGTACATTTTATGATGAAATAATGAAATTCTTTACATAACCTCATTATGGGGCCCAATTTATTTATTGGGATTTTTTTGTACGTGGGTTGTATAGAAATTTCAAAAGTTTAGCTTTTTGAAAATTAACTACAGGACTTCTTCTCCTAGCGTGTGTTTTTTTTCTTACCTTATTTTCAACATTTTCTCGGTTTATATTCCCCAATTTTTTTCAATACATAAAGAATTAAACCACCTTACTACTTTTTGGGGACACCCTGTGTATATATATATATATATATATATATATGTATATGTGTGTGTGTGTGTGTGTATACCTTATATACTTTTGTACTTATATATGTTTATATATATATATATATATATATATATGTATGTATGCATATATGCATCTATGTATGTGGTGTGTGTGAGTGTGCATTAAATTGTATGTATGCAAAGTAGAAACACAATAGCTACGCAATATCATATTTCTAATTAAGTATCATTTTAAATAACGCACTTTCAAACCAATAAAACCAATGAACTTTTAACAAATCATTTTATGACTTTGAATAAACATGTTAGAACCATCAAATATATGTCTGACTATTAGTATAATAGAATTTTGCCTTAAACTTGGTTTTATGTGCCGCATAAAAGCACAGTTCTGTCTCATCTCCATTCAAAATGAAGCTTGCAAAACTTTAATAAACATTAAGTAATCTGCCGTGACAATCGTTATAAGCCACTAGAGTTCATATTGTATAGAATAATGTCCCTTTTAAGCAATCCAAATGCTATAAACTTATTTTACGGCTCCCCATAATGCAGCATGACATTAATGTATAAACAATAGGGCTTTCAGAATGTTTAGTCTGCAATTTTCCTTAAATATGTTTAAATGCAAAATGGTAAGTTAAACTGGCCGTAAATAGTTTATTGTTGTTCAGAAAACAAGGAATTACTGTTGTACTCGGAAATGATAGTTACATGTTTGCACTGATAAATATTATATATTATATGAAATTTAATGCCTTACAATAACTATTTATAACAGGAGGAAGGATAAGGAAACTTAAGAAAAGATAGGGAAATATTTTTTGAAGTTTGTATACATACACTATTTGTTAAAGATATTATCTTGAATATTTTTTCATTTTTGTTGTTGAATGCAATAAATTAATATCAATTCAATCTCATACTAAACCATTGGAGAAGCACAAAAGATACCTGTGAAATATTTACAAAATACTTCATTTAAATAAGCAGTAAAAATTATTTTGTGCATGAGGCTAAAATTTGTATATGTTTAAGATTATACGCACTTTTCAAATGATTCTATTTTGAAAAAACAAACAAACAAAAAAACAAAAAAACTCGTATCGTTATGCAGTTCCAGTGAGGCATCGACTGACAAATGAGGGGCATGATCGCCTCAAAGTAGGATTGTTATAGTAAAAACACGTATTCTAATCTAGTGAAGGATGTTTTATTATTATTTTTGGCATATATCTCGTTTATTTAATATTCTGCACATGTAAGATAAAAACAAAATAAATACTTAAAAGAAAAAAAATATGCAAAAACAATAATAATGATAGTAATGCAATAGTTAAGAAGTGTGCAGTTGTTTATTTACATGTGCAAACACACAAACACATGCATAATTCATTCTTCACAGTTCAAGTATCCGGCACAATGCTATGTAAAAATTTTAATAAAGTATGATAGTTCCTTTTGTGAGACTGGGTAGTAAAGCTAGCGTACTGAAGGCCTTTGTTCCGATACCAGCTCTAACCGCACTATCCCTAACTATATTATGTTCATTTATTTTAGGGAAAATTTTATGTGAACATATCTTCCAATCTTTATATATATTTTACTTAATATATATTTTTATAATTAAAACATCTACTAGGAAGAACATAATAGTGATTTTTTTACACTTTCCAACAAGGTTAAAAAGTGTTTATGATTTCGGTTTGTCTGTCTGTCCGTCCGTCCGTCCGTGCTCTTACTCCCGTAAATATGCATCAATTTGGATGAAATTCAAATATGTTATTCTTATCTACTGTACCATGTACCCTATTGAAAATGGCCTATGTAGCATTTATAGTTTTTCTACAGGAGCACTCAAAATATTCCTAATACATTGCGCTCTATGGGAAGCTTTTCTTTAAAGCGTATCATCCTTACTACATAGTTATGCTGTGATCCCTGACTTCAAGATAAAACTTTTTCCGCCATTACTGCAAAAAGATTACAAAGTTAACACAAAGAGCCTAATAACATCTACACCGCTTGAATTTTTTTACAATTATGTATATAAATATAGAAAACAATCTGCGCGACTTTAAAAATCTGAAAACCCACCCGTTCCCTCATTTTAAGCGATTTTTCGCTATTTTCAGAACCATTTCATTTCCGATTGCAAAAAAGTTAATCATTTTCGTGACAAAATTAGCTATGGCAAGTGATTATCACTTCATAGTGACGTCACACTTAACACGCTTTTTCCTGATTTATAAGTTTATGTATTTATTTATTTGTTAATAAAATGACTTCCTCGAGGATGTTCACAGTGAAATGAAATCATTCGAATAGGAAAAGTTTCTGCACGTTCCCATAAGAGCATGAAATTCGATTTTCTCTACTTATTATAGAAGATGTCTGTGTGTGTGTGTATGGGAGGGGAGGTGTCGGTGGCATTACTGACAAACGGCTACACCTAGCAACGCCAAATGTGGTACTCGGGAAGTTCTAAACACGAAGTTGTGCACCTCGAAGCGATTTTTCAAAATTCGACCTAGAATTCTTATTATTTTATGTTTTATGCGATTTTTGGCATTTTTTTTTCACCTAATTCGTAATAATGACGGAAACAACACTCGCAGCAAAACGACATTTGTATCATCGGATAGAGGAGAAAATTTTCTTTTAAAAACAGTTTGTTCTGAAAACTTGAGACTTATGTATGTATATGTTTTTAAACTAATTTTTTAATAAAGATAATTTGTTTAGATGAAAAGTGGTAATTCTAGTAGTGGGCACTCTGAAAATTTCTTGCAGTTTATATGTTACACATTTTATTCGTTTGACATTTAAATGCTCTTAACTACAACTCTTCAATAATATCCTCAGGAAATATTCAATAGTTTTTACGAAAAGAAAACTCTTAGTTATGAAAAATATTTAATTAACACAAACAAAAAAAAGCTCAATGATTTCGCATTTCGAAAAATATCTAGAAATGAGTTAAGAAAAAAATGTTCTCTATTATTATTTATATTTAATGTTTTCCAGAATATTTCCTTTAAAAATATGCACAAAAAACTTGCTAAATTCGATTAATGGCGAAACTGGCTAATGGCGATGCTGGCAAAAAATCACCATGAAACCAGCTTTTTTAATTACGGAGCTCAGAAATACTCCCGATGAAATAAATCTGATCCTGTGCAATTTCAAACATCGTTCTTACATTCTTTTCGTAGTTCGAACATTCTTTTTCTGGAGAAACTGGTAGAGGAATGTCAGTTACCTTCATTAAGCTAGTTTCTACAGATACCGTCTATATTCTTGAAATACTTTATGTTTTGCTATACAATGGATTTCTTAGTATAAGTTTCCAGGATGTTTGGATAATTTACGAAACTTACAACTAGTTAAGCTGTTACTACAGCTATGTCTATTTGTTTAGTACACTCATGTCCATAAATTAAGGATAATTCAGAATCACACAGAAATTGATCTCTAAAATAAAAATTTCACCTGTGGAATGATCACACACATCTTGAAGAAGAATATGCAAATTACAGGAAACCACCAGATGGCGTGGATGGTACGTCACAATGACGAGAGTGTAAGAGAGGGGTATATAAGGAATGGTGGCAAAGAAGTAAAATTGTTTACAAGCGCTGTGAAAGCCTTTCAGTGCAAAAACCGCATAGTTATGGCATAAAGGAGGCATTTGGATGATGTTTTACGTGGCAGAATTATCGGACGACTGGAATGTGGACGTACCCAGCTGGAAGTATCCGAGGAACTTGGAATCGCCCACAGTGTCATCTCCAGGCTTTGGCAACGATTCCAAGATGATGGTAATGTGAGTAGACGTTACAGCACAGGTCGCCCCCGAGTTACAACGCCAAATGAGGACCGCTATTTGGCAGTTACTGCCAAAAGAAACAGACGGAGTACAGCATCAGACCTGTCTCGTCAGCTCTCTTCAGCTACCGGTACGACAGTTTCAAGGCAGACCGTGTACAGACGCTTAGGGCACATTGGTCTATATGTTCGTAGGCCTGTCAGATGTGTTCCACTTACCGCAACTCACTGTCGCCTGCGATTAACCTGGAGTAGAGAGCATGCATTGTGGACACCGCAACAGTGGTCTCGTGTGATGTTTTCCGACGAGTCCAGGTTTAGTTTGGAGTCTGATTCTCGCCGGACATTCATCTGGAGAGCGCCAGGTACCCGTTACCACCAAGAGAACACCATTGAAAGACACCGTTACGGTGGTGCAGGATGGCTCGTTTGGGGAGGAATTATTCTTGGTTCCAGAACTGACCTGCATGTTCAGAGTGTAACGATGACAGGCCACATCTATCGGGATGTCATTCTGGAACAACATGTACGTTTGTTTCGGGGCGCCATGGGTGTATGGAATGAATTTAGAATTGGATTCATAATATGTAGAATATCTAGTATAATATCGAACATAAGTAGGATATCGTGCATAATTATAGAATATGATTATCTTCATGATTTAGCTTCGATCTTTGTGAATATAGAATAAGGTAATTGCTTACCTTTCCTTGATTCTGGAGACTTCTGAAATCCAACAGGATGAATAAGTGAGACACTGAGTTAAAGTTGCATGAACTACGCATATGGATAAGTGAATATTGAATTTAATTCTAACATATTAGGAACAGACTATTACTGCCAGTGAGTTGACATCTTTGTTACAATGTAGCATCTGAATGTCGCCTCAAAAGGCTAGAATTAGAACTTAAAAATGAATCAAAACTACAACAAACGTGAAGCGAAACTAAAAGATGGACCAGAAGTAACCCATCAGGGCCTCCCATCCCTCGTTAGTGGGTCAAGTTCTTAAGATTAGATCAAGGGTCTGAATGGTGCTCCCATCTGTTGGATCACTTTCGGATTTCATTTCTGTTGTATCTGACAGATTCCGGGGGGGCGCAGACTCAGTATCAACATCTGGAAGTGGCAAGAATGCTATCTGAGAGGCTGGGCGTGTGACAGTTCCTCTGGCAGTCCGGACGGTGACCACTCTGCTGATGCCATCAGCGCCTGGATGGAGAGCGGAGATTCGGCCTAATTTCCACATGGTGGCAGGGGCGATTGGATCCTTGATGAGGACTAACCTTCCTACAGCCAGGAGATGGTTGTTTCTCATCCATTTTGTCCGTGGCTGCAATGTGTTTAGGTATGAGGTGCTCCATTTCTTCCAGAATTGGTCTTTGAGTTGTAGTAGGAGGGACCACCTAGAATTAAAACTTAAAGAGATAAGATTAGATTTATGTTCAGGGAGTTCGAGCAAAGGACCACCAATAAGAAAATGTCCGGGTGTTAATACACTGAAGTCTTTGGGATCAGCTGATAATGGATATAAAGGCAGAGAGTTGATGATGGCTTCAATTTGGCAAAGAAGGGTGGTAAGTTCTTCAAAATTGAGCAGTGCTGTTTTACATGTTTTGATTAAATGCTGTTTAGTTAATTTAATAGAGGCCTCCCAAATACCTCCGAAATTTGGTGCATATGGAGGAATGAATTGCCAGCTTATATTACGTTGGGATGAATAATCTTGTATTAAGGGATCATGAGGAATTCTAAATAATGATTTTAGGTACGCTGAGGCTCCAACAAAGTTGCTTCCATTGTCACTAAAAACGTGCGATGGGTAGCCACGACGAGCTACAAATCTTCGAAATGCTGCCAGAAATGCCGCTGAAGATAATGCAGAGACCAATTCAAGATGTACTGCTTTAGTGCTCATACAGATGAATAAACAGATATATAATTTGAAGGTACTTGATTTTCGAGTGTGTTGGCACTTCGTGGAAATTGGCCCTGCAAAATCCATGCCCACCTTTTCAAATGCACGGCAAGGATTGACTCGTGCACTCGGTAGATCACCCATCATCTGGGTAATTGGTTTTGCAGATGATTTAAAGCATTCGATGCATTTCCGAAGTTCTTTTCGAACGGTTGATTTTCCGTCTGGGATCCAAAATTTCTGTCTTATTAGAGATAAGACCAATTCTTGGCCTGCATGAAGATTTGCATGATGATAGTGCCGAATAACAAGAGTTGTGAAGTGATGATGTTTGGGAAGCAACATGGGATATTTCTGATCAAAAGTGAATTCTTGTTGGTGACGTAGACGCCCTCCAACACGCAGAATTCCTTCCTTATCAAGAAAAGGATTTAATGCTATGAGTTTGCTGGATTTTGGAAGGGGTTGATTAGAGTTAAGTTGGGTGATATCGGAATGGAATGCATCATTTTGTAATAATTTAACTATTGTCTTGGTAGCTGTATCTAATTCATGGGCTTTCAAAGGTCCTTGAGTTTTAGGATCTGATTTTGAGTTATTGTAGAACCTAAATACCCATGCTACAGTTCGCAGTAGCCTCATGTATGATGAAAATCTGTCAAATAAATCTAGGAAAGGATTGAGTTGAGTGACAAGAGATGTGCTTTCGAACGATGAATTAAAATGAATATCAGAGGATATATCATACATGTCTTGATTTGGGGTATTTACTCCTACAGAGGTAGGATCAAAATCAATGAGCCATTGTGGGCCATTTAACCATTCTGAATGCTCCATAAGTTGTTTTGGATAAAGGCCTCGGCTTGCGCAATCAACAGGATTCGACTTTCCAGGAATGTGATGCCATGAATCCTTTGAGGTTAGAGAATGAATTTTACATACACGATGCTGGACGAATTGATTTCCTTTAGTTGGTGGATTGTTAATCCAGCACAGTGCAATTGTTGAATCGCACCATAAATAAGTGTTATGAATGGGGAAATTTACAGCCCTTTTGAATGTGTCCACTAATTCTGCGAGCAGGACTGCACCACTCAATTCTAATCTGGGCAAAGTTATAGCATTCAAAGGTGCAACACGAGTTTTGGCTGCCATTAAGAATATACGAGATGAATGGCAAATGACTCTAAGATAAATGACAGCAGAATAAGCCTTTAAAGATGCATCACTAAATCCGTGAACTTCTATCTTTACTGAATTGACAACATGGATGTAACGAGGAATCTTTATCTCTTTAAAATAATGAACTTCGGCTTGGAAGTTATTCCATCGATCGAGAATGGCTGATGGTAAGTGATCATCCCAACCGATGTTGGCCTTCCACAAATCTTGCAGAATAATTTTCAAAATTATCGTAGAAGGTGCGACAAACCCTAAAGGGTCAAAGGTGCGCGCAATGATGGATAATAACTGTCTTTTCGTTGAAACATTATCTGAAGGGACTGCTCTAACTTGAAATGAATCCATCGTTAAATCCCAAACGAGACCTAGAATTTTTTGAGATGAATCTTCTTGAAATGAGTGTGTAAAGGTAGTAGCCTTTAGGGCATCTGGAAATTGTGCGATGACTTCGGGATGGCTACATGACCATTTTCTGAGCTCAAAACCACCAGCAGACATAAGATCTAAGAGTTCTTGGATTATGGATTTTGCTGAATCGACCGAATCAGCACCAGCTAACAAGTCATCTACATAAAAATGATCTTGAGCTAGCTTAGCTGCTTGTGGAAATCGTCCCTTCTCATCGCTGCATAATTGTTGTATGGTACGGATTGCGAGATACGGCGCACATGCTGTGCCATAAGTGACCGTATTTAATGTATAAATTTTGAGAGGTTCATTTGGAGATTCTCTCCAGAAAATTTGTTGGAATGACTTGTCTTCACTAGCTATCAGAATTTGGCGGTACATTTTTGTAATATCAGCAGAAAATGCCACAGGGAAAGTTCTGAATTTTAACAAGACCGCGAAAATGTCTGTTTGGAGTTTTTTCCCTTTCAATAATACATCATTTAGTGATTTGCCGTTACTCGTTTTAAACGATCCATCAAAGACAACTCGTAATTTCGTTGTTAAACTATTTTCATTTATTATACCGTGATGGGGTAACATATAACTTTGGGAAGCTACATCAGATATGAGAGGAGTCATATGACCAAGACTTTGGTACTCTTCCATGAATTGAATATATGTTTGTCTTAATTGTTCATTTGATTGTAATTTCCTTTCAAGAGAAAAAAATCTCATTAAAGCTCCTTCTTTACTGTCCCCAAGGTTTGAATCTTCTTTAAAAGGTAACTTTACGATGTATCTACCCTTGGAGTTTCGAGTATGAAATTTGTCAAAAATTTCGTCAGCCAATTCGTCTTCATCATTAGGTTTAACAGGTTTATGGATTGTTTCGCTTTCCCAAAATTCCTTTAGATTATTTTCAATGTTTGTGAGAGTGTGACATACCACAGATGAATTTTGAGTGGCTGGTGTATTTACACTACCAGACAACAAATGTCCTAACTTGGTAGGTAATGCGGAGGGTGTACCTTTAGGTCCCAATATGGGAGAACCAGTGACTAAGAATAAGAAAATGTCCGCACCTAACAGAATATCGATCTCACTTTCCACAAAATATGATGGATCAGCAAGACATAAATTATTTAGATGAGGCCAATCCTGTTTTTTCATATTGAAATTTGGAAGAGATGTTGTGACTTTGTTTACTACTAACGCATTCACTTGAAATGTATCTCCTGAGAAATATGGAGAAAATTCGAAATTGGTAGAATATAAACATGTTTCAGCATAGATTTCATTTATTCCCACCAAACGGTGCGTAGTTGGTTTCATCGACAATTGTAGTCGTTCTGCACAGTATTTTGAAATTAGCGTGTTTTGTGAGCCGTTGTCGATTAATGCCCGGCAAGTTATTGTTTTACCAGTCTGAGACTTAACTTTAATTATTGCTGTTGATAGCAAAACATGATTCTGTTCTTGCGATTTTGTGTAGCTATTTGCTACGGTGCTTACTGACTGAGATTGAGGCACTTGATCACTATTTACATAACTATGCAGTAATGTATGGTGCCTAGCTGCACAATTTTTGCAACTGAATCCTATTCTACAATTATCAATTAAATGATTACTTCTTAAACAATTTGTACACAAATGATTATCATTAACGCACTTCCATCTATCATTTATATTCATCGCATGGAATGTGGGACACTTAAATAACGCGTGATTTTGTTTACATAGCATACAATTATTAAATTTTACTTCCCTACTTACATTTTCTCTTTTCACTACAGTATTATGTACATTAGATTTTTTTACTGCGTTATTTACAACTGATTTCGCTTGAACCTTTTTGAATTCCGGTTTAGAAAATTTATTTTCTTGTAGACTTCTAGCCTCTTTCTCAATAAATGATTTAAACGTATCCAGAGACGGACAGCTCTCGTTATCCAAAGCCAATTCCCATCGTTGTATCACCGCATCATCGATTTTGGACGTAAGGAAATTTATTATGATTAAATCCGTAAGAGAGTTAGTTTCCAACCCCAATGTTTTCAGATTCCTCACGGCTTCGTTACAAATGTCAATGACCTCTAAGAGTAACTTTGAATTATTTGCTTTCGTTATCTTCATTCTAAAGATTTTATTTATTTGGCTTATTGCCAGCTGTCGTTTGTTCTCATACCTCTGACATAAAATCTCCCAGCAATGCGTAAGGTTTTCTGGCGTAATTGCGAAACCTCGAATTAATTTTGCTGCATCACCGCGGATACATGACTGAAGATATGTCAGCTTTTCAACATCATTTAAAGATTTGTTATCAAGAATAGATGATTTAAATATTTCTTTAAACGATAACCACATTTCACTATTTCCGAAAAAATGTGGAACTTCTAATTTGGGCAACTTCACTGCCAATGAAGATTCTTTTCCTGATGAATTCTCGCTTTTGGTTATTTCAATCGGAATTTTATTTTCGAGGTCAATGACCCATTTTAATAGTAAATCTTTACTTTTGATATAACTATCAAAATAATCAGCGCTTTCATCTTGGGATAATTCTGTAAAATTCTCTACCAATTCCTTTTCAAACTTTTCTACTTTGCCTTTTAAAATTCCTATTGCGCGATAATTACTTTCATCAGCCTTTTCTACATTTTTCTCAAATGCACTTATTTCCTTTAATAATAATTCGAATTTGAAAGAACTCTTAGCTTGCTTAGGAGGCATTATTACTCTTAATATTTGAGAAACTTCAAACTGACTAAATATAGAATAATATATCTTAATGGAAATGTAATAATAATACCATGAATAATGAACTGAGTTATTTTCATACACTTAATAAATGTCATTCATATCCTTCGATAGTCACTCAGGCTGGGACGGACCAGAAATATGTATGGAATGAATTTAGAATTGGATTCATAATATGTAGAATATCTAGTATAATATCGAACATAAGTAGGATATCGTGCATAATTATAGAATATGATTATCTTCATGATTTAGCTTCGATCTTTGTGAATATAGAATAAGGTAATTGCTTACCTTTCCTTGATTCTGGAGACTTCTGAAATCCAACAGGATGAATAAGTGAGACACTGAGTTAAAGTTGCATGAACTACGCATATGGATAAGTGAATATTGAATTTAATTCTAACATATTAGGAACAGACTATTACTGCCAGTGAGTTGACATCTTTGTTACAATGTAGCATCTGAATGTCGCCTCAAAAGGCTAGAATTAGAACTTAAAAATGAATCAAAACTACAACAAACGTGAAGCGAAACTAAAAGATGGACCAGAAGTAACCCATCAGGGCCTCCCATCCCTCGTTAGTGGGTCAAGTTCTTAAGATTAGATCAAGGGTCTGAATGGTGCTCCCATCTGTTGGATCACTTTCGGATTTCATTTCTGTTGTATCTGACAATGGGTGCTGAATTTGTGTTTATGGATGACAACGCCCGTCCTCACCGTGCAAACATTGTAGACGAATGCCTTCAATCGGAGGATATCACCCGTATGCATTGGCCAGCATACTCACCGGACTTGAATCCAATAGAACATGTGTGGGATATGCTTGGCCGACGAATTGCAGCCCGTCAACCCCCTCCCACCTGTCTACCGGAACTTCGGAGTGCATTGCTTGATGAGTGGTGTAATATTCCCCAAGATCAGATTGATCATTTGATACTCAGCATGCCTAGGCGTTGTCAGGCCTGTATTGCATCGTCCGGGAGACATACTCCGTATTAACCATCCTACTAACCATGTTATACTGTTTTTTGTAAATAGGTTCTTTTTTTGAAATTTGGTCAAGGGAGTAAAACTTGCAATTTTTATTAATTATGTCAAACATATAGCATCTTTTTTGCTCATTACTTTTTGTTTAATAAATAGACTTTACAAATAAGTCAAATTTGTTTTGCTTCTTTCTCTGCCTGAACTTCATTATCCTTAATTTATGGACATGAGTGTATATTAGTGAAGTCCTTTTTTTCGCAATAGTGTATACTATCACAATATTATAGGAATTTAGTACAATCTTTGAAAGGTTTTCGATTCAGATCTGTATATTTTATGCATTAATAAGAATTATTATTTTAGGAATGTTGGAAGACAAAGGATTTAAAAAGAAAATAATACGAAATCCCGTAAATTTATTTTCAGACAAGGGAATAAAGTTAACTTTGTAATAAATTTTATAGATGTTCCAGCGACTTTCTTCTTTAGGAATACTATGTTTACGAATACAACCCCAATATTCGGAAGGATATTATCAAATCAAATGAACTAAAAATAAGAATTCAACGAACAACGGGCATACTTCGCTCGCTTTCTCCATTCCTCGACCATTTCATTTTGATTAACGTTTTTTGGCAACTTGCCAATTTTCCACGCTAAACGCAGTCAGACAGTACAAGAGAGCGCACCGACTGACGCAATACAGTGAATAAGTGGTGTCACCTAATAATAAATTGCGCTTGGCATTCTGTAGAATTTACAGGGAATTTTCAATGTTGCAATATTTGAAAAATAAAGACATTCTTACAGCGTCTTTTTCAACAAGAGCTCTTTTATTTGAAAACACAGCAATTGACACCAACCCAAGAACGTCAAACATTGCGAAAAGTGTTGATTACGAGATATTTGGGCGACTGAATCTCAAAATCGGGTATTTGGTGATGAGTCTGATTCTGTTTATCTGATGATACTGGATCACTGATCTCTGGTTGTATGTTTGGAGGCATCGAGGAGCCACTACTGTTGAACATGTTATCATTTTCCAAAATAACTTGACTGACGCGTCCACATACGCGATAATAGATCATCCCCTAGAACACATCAGAACACCCCTAGAACACATCGCTATATGTTACAGCAGCCGGCTGTGCTTCCTTACATTCATTTGCGGCGAAATTGTATTTCCAGGAAGATACTGCACGATTTTCGTAATCAGTCTTCATTTGACAGGCATTGAAGACTGTCCAATTGTTCCATGGACTGCAGTTTTCCCGTTTCAAACCGATCACGTTTATCTGGGATGTCATAAGTAATCGTTTGCCTGCCACATAGGCGGCGTAGTGGCTAGCGCGCCCTACTACCATCCTTTGGGCCCGGGTTCGACTCCCGGTTTTGGGCGTGGATGTAAAATTGTCAATTGTATTTTGCTGTAAATAAATATGAATTTGTACTTATGAACAACTGAGATGACAGCCATAAAAGTGCTATAGATCTCAAAAAACTGTGTCATTCAAACAATTTAAACAAACAATCGTTTGCCTGTTTTGTCCCGCCTTAAAGGTAGACGAACGTTGAAAAATAGTTAAGAACATATGAACTTCAAGTTTAAAGACACTGTTCTCGTGCTATTTGCATCTGAACCTCAAGTGTTGGTGCTTACATCACCGAAAGAGATGATAATGCTTTGTGTTGATTACGTGTTGATCATATTCATCTCTATCTCTTCTCTATTTTATTATTATATTATATTATTACTTATTATAAAAGAAGATGTCTGTGTGTGGATCTGTGTGTGGGTCTGTGTGTCGGCGGCGTTACGGACAAACGGCTACACCTAGAAACACCAAATTTGGTACTCGGGAAGATCTAAACATGAAGCTGTGCACCTCGAAGCGATTTTTTCAAAATTCGACCTAGAATTTTTTTTATTTTATGTTTTAAGCGATTTTTGGCATTTTTTCTTACCTAATTCATAATAACGGCGGAAATTACGCTCGCAGCAAAACGGCATTTGCATCATCAGATAGAGGAGAAATTATTCTTTTCAAAACAGTTTGTTCTGAATACGTAACATAATTTACCGATTTTTAGGAATTTTTTTACTAAGCATCGACTACAGTGAATTTTTCGTAAAATAATTTTAAAATTGTCGCATCTTGAATTCTATCCGTCATAACTTTTTGATATTTTGACAAATCGTGAAACATTCTTTTCTCCCTCTTTTAAAATAAAAACGAAAAACTTATGTAAATTAGATGATTTTTTACGAATTTTAATGCAGCCTAATGTTTAGAATTTAATAGCATCAACGCGATCTTACGCCATTCATTACATTGCGATCGCGGCACGAGAATTTATGTTCGGTTGTTGCCACAGAAAGGATTACAAAAAAGGGTTTTTTCAAGCAATCGACCTTTGAAATGGGATATCGGAATTTCAATTCGCAAGTAAGGATCAATGACGTCAAATGCTTTAAGATACGTAAAAATTACGCCATAATTTTAACTCATTTATTCCAACTCGATTTTCAACACAGGGAGACGATATTTTGATTAAAATTTACTGTAGAAATAAACTAAGAAATTCACGATTATTATTATTAGAAGTGGTATTTTAATCCGGTACTTATTTAAAAATTGAAATGTCTTCACGGTGCTGAAAATGTTCACTTTAAAAGTTACAAAGTTCGTTTCAAAGCGCGATATATTAAAATTTTTCTACTTACTATTTTTATTTTTGACATTTAATTTAGCGCAGGCGTTGCCTAACATATGCATGAAGGTTGCGAGCATAGTTTTATTTTAACGTTCAATTATGTTCCACCATAAAGGAGAGCTTACTGGATTACATTAATTGATCATGGCACGTGATAATTTAATTGCGTTGCCACAAAAAGGATTAGAAAAAAAAGGTTTTTTTTCAACCAATCGATTTTTTAAATGGGATATCGGAATTTCAATGCGCAAGTGAGGATCTATGACGTCAAATGCTTTAAAATACGTAAAAATTACGCCACAAATTTAACTCATTTATCCCTGCTCTTTTTTAACACAAGGAGGCGATATTTTGATTAAACTTACTTTAGAAATAAACTGAGAAATTCATGATGCCAACCGGGGTATCTTTTACGGTAGTTAAACAGTGACGTCATAAATTTTTAAAAAGGCGTGAAATTTGTGAACTCTGCAACTCTAACATCCTGTCACAGTTATAGCGATTCTAAATAGCTCCTCGAGATGACACAGTTTGATGTTTCCAGTAGACAGAACTATGGAGGATTTATAAGATATCTTTATATTGGATACATGGATATTTATGTTGGCACCGCTTGAATATTTTTCACCACGGTGAGATTAAATGTTTTGCGGTGCTAAATACGCCAATCTTACTAAACTATGCATAAATTAAATTTGTAAGGAGAGCTTCCTTAATAGCAACTATTATGTGAAATGAATAATGTTTATGGCAATGCGTAAATTGCTAAAGAAACGCCATAGAATATAAAGGTCCCATTTGTGCCAAATAATGTAAGCTGTTTCGTTAAATTGAGCATTAAAGAGGGAGAAGCGAAGATAGATGGTATTAATATGCGTAATAGGTAGTATTGGTAGATTTGTAAGGATGATATGAATAAATCCCAATATACAACGTTAATAAATATTTCATGAAATTAAAAGTGTTCTGTTTATCCTTTTTTAAGGGTTGTTTTACAACCAACTGAATGATAAGTAATTCTAATTTGCGTTGATATATCCCGCAGTAATTTCAACAGAGGAGATTACTTGAACTTCTTAAAAATGAAATTCGCAGCTATTTTAAAATAAACAGTTGTCCATTTCATGTAGTGTCTGAGGTATTTAATGCTACAACTTAAACCTCAAAACAGTATGATATAGAAATAACACATTTTGAAAGTCAGGAGTTCTCTGCAAACAGCTAAGCTTTTCACTTTTCTGATCGCGAATGACACTGATGTAGTTTTTTGAGTCATTATATTGCAATGATGCCAAGTTAGTACTCATGACGCAAACTTTACATTATAAGTCAAATAATTTCGCTTTTATTTTAGATTTCACATCAGTGGAATTAAGTGGAATTACACATGTAAGAAAAATTTTCGTTTCCTACCGTGCGAAGAACGGGCACGCAGCTAGTCATTGTATAAAAGTACCATCTCGTAAATATGGTTTACTAACATATTGTCCCGTCTCACCTCGTTTCGATGCAGGGTGTAACGCAGCCTCACACAGATGTAGTTACCTTCACCTTTATTTTTTAACTCTTGATTATAGTTACGGCTGACACTTACAGACGGCGCAAAATACATGCATTTAAATTTTAAATAACCGAGCCAACGCTTCCGGTATCAACAGGGTATTTTTTTTTTCGTAGCAGGGTTGGTGGGTGTCCAGTCACATTCAGTTTACTTGGCCGCGTTCGCTACAATATGCATTATCTGCCTGCGTATTCTTTATATCAAATTCTATGCGATAACAAGCAATATGCAGTGTGCAGTATACTGGGTGCGCAATATGTTCATCATGAATATATTTTTCATGATGTTTCATTTTGTATGTCGAGGATTGTACACAAAGATGTTATGAAGTTATTTATTTCAAATTCCTATAGCTCATATAAGAAAGCCATACATTAAATATAAAACTCTCATTGTTAGTTTGAAATAATCAAATAAAAAAAGAACTAAAACTAAAAAACATTCACATAAACTGTCATGTTTTCATACTATATATTATTAATAGAATTTGGGATTAAACAAAAAATTATATATAAATATATACTAGAAAAATTAGGTTTAATTGGAAATACCGGATTAATTTGAATTCTGCCAGTTTTCAGCCTTTCAAAGTATAATATACATATTAAGTAGTACAAACAAACGAGAAATCATTAACTTTCAATAAACTTAATCAATACGTGTAGGAATTAACATAAAACTAATGCATATTCAAGTAGTCACTAGGGCAGAATAATTTGACACTGAGACTGTACATGAAGGTTTTTCATTTTTCTCAATGTAGCACATTTTTTCATTTCCATTTCATTTGAAGGTAGCCAATTATGTACATTAAAAATCCCTTATCCAGACTATCCTTTAGCGTATTTATTATTTAGCTGCTTTATTAACTGAAGTGAAAAAGTCCAATTTTGATGATCAAATGAAATTTCGATTGAAAAAACCATTCGAAACAGAAGAATAAATGAAAATAGGTAGTTTCTGTTTACACTCTTTCGTGCACTAACATTTACATACTAAATATCTTTCCTATTTTGGATGTTCTTTTATGATGAGACATATAGCTATTAAAAAATAATTAAAAAACTTTAACTGCACTCTAATTATTTTTCAATAGGAATTCAAAAATATTTTTAAGATCTTGTGCCAAAAGGGGATTATTCATAAATACGATATTTCTATATTCTATTAAATCTTACCTTGAAAATTATACTAAAATGTTATGTAATAAAACATGCGTATTTCGAATAACACGTGAAATTTTCCATTTTATGGAAATATTTTTTCACAGATTATCTTTTATGTGAATTACATAGCACTTAACTTAAAGTTTCCTCGACTCGGCTTGAATTCCAAGAATTATACTAAATGGATATCGGCAATTTCTTTTATTATCTAAGTACATTAAATAACTTACTGACGTCAAGGCTTTGAACAAATTTCCCTCCTAAGTGGAAGCGGGAAAACAGGCAAACATTTCGAGTTGATTTAGAATATTCATTGCATTTTGTACTTGCTTCCTTGGCGGAATTACTAGTGACGAATTCATACCTGTCAACTTACTTAAGCCGAAAACAGGAAGACTCGGGTTCAAAAAGCAGAAGAATTCATAAAAAATAAGAAGATAATTTTTAAATATAAGAAGTAAAAACAGAAGACCAACAGTTTAGCACCATTTCTCATTATTTTTTTTTTATTAGTATTGCATAGAAATAAAAACAAAATTAAATAGTAATAGAAAAGTGCTTACTTGAAATTTTTATACAAAATTAAAACTGATGGAGTATGTTCGCAAATATAAAAGCAATTAAATAAATGGAAATTTGACTTTATTTTTAACCAAAGTACGTTGAAAAATAAACAGATTAAGTTTTATTTTAGCTTGTTCAAAGTAGCTTTTTTAGCTTTTACTAATAGTTCACCAGAAAAACTATTTTCATAAAAGTATGTTAGCTTTAGTTTTCAACACAAATAAATTTTCTAATGATGAATTACTGACGGAGAAAAGAATTGAAGTTCTGTTTTTTTTTTTAACTATCAATAAAAGATTTGTTTACAAACGCTTTGACCTCACTCATACAATAGCACTGTGCTGTTGAAATGATTACCTTAATAAATTACTTTGAAAGGGATTTATTTATTTACTAATTTTTTAGCATAGTTTGCAATACAATTTAATATATCAACTAAAAATTTAAAAAAAAAAGCAGAAGATTTTATCTTCTGGCAGAAGACCAGAAGATAGCTTAAAAAAAAAAGAAATCTTCTATCAAAACCAGAAGAGTTGGCAGGTATTCCGAATTGTATGCCTCCAACTTTTTGAAGCTCAAGCATTTTCACATCAATATAGAAGACCAACTGGATAAACTACCCAACACTGAAAAAGTGCAGCCTTGGCATCGATCCATTAAACTGCAGACAGCATGCCGATCGATCGAATATCCCGCGCAGCCATCTGTGTCAGAAAACTTCATCAGCTCTGTTGCGCCTGATAGATTATTTGATCGATTGCCATGTCCTTGGTAGTTTAATGAATCGGTGGAAACGGCTGCACTTTTTCAGCGTTGGGACAATTTAACGAGATCTTTCATACGGCTAGCAGTGAAAGCGCTAAAATAAAGTGGTTCACGGTCACCCGTCAAAGGTTTAATTGCGGAGAGTCTTTTAGCTGTACGCAAAAGGAAAATTTATATAAATTTTCGTACATTAAGATAAAATACCGTTGCAAAAATTGAATTAATTGAAATTTCCCAATAAAAATGTATTGTTCTAAGAATTTTATACAGCTTAGCTTTTAATATGGTATATTAATGAATAAAATTGTGAAAAATCACGTTTTTCATTTGCGAAAAATCTATAGAGATTCCACTCGACTTTCCGAACACTTCATATTTACCAAGAGTTTAAATAAATTCCATTCAACTCAATTGGATCTATAGTATTCAGGCACTAACACACTTAAAATGATTTGAATGTACAGGACTCAATATATAACAATACATTTTTGCTGTCCTGTAAAAAACTGTTGGGCATATACCCTCTCAAACTTAGGTAGTATGTAAGACAGTGACCTTATACTATGGATACCTAATTTGATGTCAATTGAATGCACCATTTAGACACTAGGTCACTTTAAATGTTTTGCGCCTATAGACCATAATGTATAACAATTGTTTTTTGCGATCCCTTGAACAAAATATCAAATCTACACACTCCAAAATCTATTCGGATCATGTAACAGTGACCTATTGCATACATACCCAATTTGTGCCCAATCGAATGCACCGATTAAACGCTAACGCACTTTCAAGAATTTACGTCTATAGGCCATAATATAAAGGAAACTTTTCATAGTTCTGTAAAGTTCTGTACAAACCAAAATCAACACCAGTTTTGCGGAGGTGGTCTATAATATAAATACTAAATTTGAGCTGAATCGAATCGACCGTTTAAACGCTAGAGTACTTTCAAGAATTTCCGTCCATAGGCCAAAATGTAAAAGTAATCTTTTTCGAAGCACTATAGAAAAACTACAAGCCCTATACACACCAAAAGTATTACCGGTCTTGCGACTGTGACCTATAATAGACATACCAAATTTTATTTCAGTCGAATGCACCGTTTAGGAGCTCACACATATGCCCAGACATGCATACACACGTCTTAAAAATAGCATAAATGAATTCAGAAGACATCAAAATGTGTAAATACATCAAAATCTCAAAGCTGAATTTTGAATGATTTTAATATTTTCCTTACATGATACATGTCCAAAGAGTAAAAATAATGAAACATTAGGTATAGTAATAGTAGATATTTATTTATTTTATAGTGTGCTCAACTACTGAAGCTTATATAAAGGAAAACTGAAAAAGTGAAAATTTTAAAAGAAGGGAAAAGAAGAAAATATTGGAAAAGAAGGACCAAGTAAAATTTAAACATAAAGACAAAGTGCAGAAGAAAAAAATTTGGTAAGAAAAAAGGATTGTTGAAACTTTCTGAATGTAAAGGGGGAACAGAAGTTTAAAGCAAAAAGAAGCCTAATCTAGATCCAAATCTCTCATGAACATCATGGTCATCTGATTAAATAAAATAATTTATTTAAAAACTGAATTATTAATACACTATATTTTGGTAAAGTTCTCTTTAAGTGGTTCATTAAACACAGTTATTTAATATACGAATGATGAATAATTTTGATAATACAATAAATTTATATGCATAAAATTCATTATCACATATAGGTAATTTGTCCATCTCACTTAGGTTTCAATTACTTTAAATGTGACAAGAAAAGAGCTAAATGTGAAAGTGATATTTAAGTCTTTTTTCGACAACAAATAACAGCTGAATTTCTATAAATGAAATAGGTAGATTCAATAATAATATTTCACTTAGTTTATGGTAATATCCATTGAAATACTGAATGTTTTCTTAATGTGACAAAATCATAAGGAATCGTATATCGGTTAGGCACAATGGCTTTACATGCTTAAAAAACATGATTTTATAAATTTTAAAGTTTAGAACAATAATAATACAGTTTGCAAATTATTCTAACCACACATATACTGTAGAAAATTTTCAAACTTTTTACTTTATAAAAGTGTAATAGTATGCTGACAAATATAGAAATATTGATAAACTGGTGAACGAACCTATATAAGAAAGAAACGCAGAAATACAGTTATAGAACATATGTTTAGAATTACTATTAAACTATAAATAAAATGTGTCATTGTTTCATGCTAATTTTATTTTAAAAATATTTTTAAAATATATGATTAAAAATATGCAAAATTATTTGACTTCAAATCTGTTATTAGTAAGTTAGACAAATCATAAAAAATAACAAAAGAATTTATTAATGTACATAAGAATACTTTTACATCACCGTAAAAATTACTTTCTCTATAATATTTATTTTATGCAAATATTCCTTCAAAATGAATTTTGGTTTTCAAATTTGAAAATGTACCTCAAAGTTACTGTTAACATACGTCTTAAAAATATACAAAATATACATTTTAAACACTATTATATATATATGTGTGTGTGTGTGTGTGTGTATGTATGTATGTCTATATATATATATATATATATATATATATATATACACAAGTATATACACGTTAACAATATCTTATTCTGATGAGTAGAAAATGTCAGCTTGTCAAGACCGAAAATGTTTGATGGCATAAATTCTTGCCAAATATTTGTTCTGTGTAAAGATGTAACAAAGTTTTTACGATGTTTGCGAAAATAAATTTGGAACGATATGAGTTTTATGAGCTATGAATTTAAAAGAGACGATGTGATGGAAAAGTAAATTAGAGTTTGACATTTGTGCCTTTGAAAATGATGCTCTTTGGTACAGAATATTTAGAGAAGCAAACAGTGTTACAATACATTCGCCATAAAACTTAACACGTAAATATCATCAAAAATATGAATAACTTTCACAAGTAAAATGAAAATATTTAAATAGGAAATTGAAGCTTCAATATTTTACAAAGCATGTTTCAAACATTTTTCACTGCAAAGCTGTTTAAAAACTACAGTACTTATAAAAAATTTTAACGTAGCAGCGCGGCTAGGTTAAAAAATTTTGTTTTCAGAATGTTTTAAATTGACATCATCTGTGAAGATATATATTTTATATTTTTTATTATTTTCTTTAGCGGATATAAAGGAAAGCTTATAGGTAATTCTCGTTAAATTCTTCAAAACCGTTTCTAGAAAAAGAACTTATCCATCCAAGTAGCTGGCGTAATTTAGAGCGTCGACATTGGTCGGCGGGTTTATAGTCAAGTTTATTGGAGGGGAATAACTTTCACTCAACTCTAAGACTAGAAGGAAGTTAAATTTAAATAAAGCGTACATAAAATAGACTTGGTTTTATTGAAATATTAGGTAAAAGGTAGAGTTACTATTCATATAAAGATACATATATTATTTGTTATTGCACAGAAGATCTACTGAGACAAGATTTACTAAGCATAACAGAAGACTACATTTACGAAATAAAAAGAAATTTCTTTTTTGGATTTATGACAAACACAGCAGATTGGATTCTTACGAACATTGATTCATAAAGAGTTTCAAAATAGCTTGTCAAATTAAATAAGGGTTAAGCCATATAAATATTCTGGTCTCAAAAAAGACAAAATCTATTTTAACTTATTTCTATTCCGCGAATGGCATATTAAATTGTGTTGATAAAAATCACGTATAAACTTTGTTTATAGTCTTCTTTGTATTTAGTGTTTTAAGGAACATTTCATTTCATATGTATTACGCAAAAATATTGAAAAATGCCACTAACTGGTCGAAAGTAACTGGAAAGTAATTTTCCTTCTTCTATGCCATGATATGTGCATGAAGGAAACTATAATTTTCATTTCCTTATTGAGTATGTGAATATATTAAATAAAATGCAAGTTAAATAAATAATTCAAAATACATCCATTTAAAAATATTCACTAACATGAACAGCTATTTTGTAAGTATGTCATTGTTCACAGAAGTAAAAGCCAATGATATGACCTAATTGTTTAATGGACGAACCAGTCATACCAATTCATTTTGCGATTGAACATTAATCTTTTAACAGCATAGTGCAACTATACTGTGCCATAATACCATATTTAATAAGAAATGCATTTTCCCACAGCATCACTTTAATAATTTGTTTTATGTCAGCTATTTCAGAAACGATCACAAATTCAAGCGCATCAAGAAATATCTGTGAATTTTATGTTAAAAACTGCAGTCTTACGATGAGATACGAAAAACCTATAAACAACTGCTACTGCGCATGGGCATTCGAATGTAAAATTAACGAACGTAATATTAAGTGAATAGTGATAAATGCAGCAACATTCCAATGTCACTCCATACATGTAAACATTATTTATCGCAAAACAGCGGAATATGCGGTCAATATAATGCGAAAGAATTCCTGTGAATTTTAGCTGATACGCTTAAAATTGGTAGTAATGATAAAAAATGGCAAAATGTTAACGATGTATGTAAAATCAAATTTATGATTCATTTTTTTCAATTTTATGAACATTCTTAAGTTTTAGGATCCTTTCAAGTTTATTTTATCTGGACAAACAGAAAAAAAACCCATGAATATACAAGTAAGAGAAAAATCTGTTTCCTCAGTCCTAAAATTATTCCTTTTCTCTTACTATTTCCAGGTACTTTTACTCTGCAGCACTAGAACTGAATTCAGGAGACGAAAATTTATTTAAGGAGTCTGATAAGCAGTTAAACGGATAGCCAGGTGCTCAAAGGTAACATTCCTTTGAAAGATGAGATCTTTCTGTTCAAAGAGATTTCTGACTTACAGATACTGGTGATTTCGAGCGGGTGTGTTTGAGATATTTGGTCATTTTCTTGGGAATAAAACTTTGTTAGTCAAAAGTCTGCATATCTCTGTTCAAAAATATTTTAAATCAGACAAGTAATATTAACAAAAATATCATACTAATTGTCATTGTGTGCATGGTAGTACGTCAGTGTTTCTAAAAAGGGACATTCCATGATAATAAAAAAATGCTAAAAATGAAACTTTATTAGTGTTTATTTATAATAAAGTAGAGAGAATTTTTTCAACTGTGCAGCATGCAAGATTGTATCATATATAAAAAAAGATAGTTTATATTTTTCTACTTAATTAAATACTGATCATGTTACTCATTTAATAGATGTGACTAACGTAACATTAGGTAGTTTTAATGTTACATTAGTCACACTAAAAATATCAGTATAAAATTTAAACACTAAAATTACTAAACTTAAAAACTAAACAATTGTGTCATTATTTATGATCTTCCAATACATAGCTCTAAATCTGAAAACGTTATCTTAATTTTATTTTTAACTAATTGAAAGTAAAAGTCATTTCCATGTACAGCTGCAAATCTCAGCTTTCATCTCTCTCTCTCTCTCTCTCTCTCAATCCCCATCGAACAAAAATAGTTTAAATACACAAGGAAGTTTAATATTTTAAGAAAAATTCCTTTGTTTATGTCTCATTGTGTTACAGCGAACTTTTATCTCGACTTCTCAAATCATATATATTTTGCAAGATTAATGCTCTTATCTAAATAATTGCATTTGGAGAATTGTTTCTTTACGTTATTGGATTATATCTTAATGTAATTTGAGTAACTGAGTTTAGTGTTTTGTGTAACTGTTAGGGATTATTTTTTCAGTTTAGTTAAAAGTTTTTAAATGCGTATCACAATTACGTCTCAGATTTTAAAAAATAATTCACGATATAACGGAGTAGCACTTTTTCTCATAAAAAAGAATTTCGAATTCAAAAATAGGAAAGTTTTTAACAACTTTATAAACTGATAAAATATACAAAACATTAGAATTGTTTTTTTTAACAGATTCAAAAATTGTCGAACTGTGCAATACACGCTCTATATTAAGCAAAATTTGATAAGATTGACAAAAAATAGCCTTATCAAATCTGTTTTATTTAAAACGAAAGTCAGTGAAGAGGTAAATCATATTAACTCATAAACAAACTACAAAAGTTTTTTTTTTTTTTCCAGATAGAAAATAATAACAGATTTTCTGGTACTTTTGCTGGAAGTTATTTACGAAAAACATATTTTCATTCAGCACAAATAATTTAATTTTGCATCACTCATAAGTTTGCAGTAAAACGAACAGAAAAAAATACAGCTATTTATTTTACATCTTCTTCATTAAAAACTAACTCCCAGTAAAATATATCGAACTTAGTAAATGCTTTTATTATTACAATGCACTTATTTTATCTCAATTGCTTCACATTAGTTTTCATTTCTACGCTTGTGTACTTAAAAAAATATATCCCCGTGTGATTTATGCTTTTAATATTTTAATTTGATAGCAATCATATTTTATAAAATTTCAGAATAATATTTTTACAAATAACAAACAAAAGCAATGCTCCCAAGCTACTGTGAATTACGTAACTGTTTTCACGATAATGCCTGATTTGAGTTCTAAATCACTTCAAATTAGATAACTCCCAGAGAATCGTTAACATTATTCGTAGTCAGTAGCTGAAAGAACTGATGGGGAAAATGAATTAAAAATATCTTATTCACATAATCTATTCAGGCTTAATACACTTCCAGTAAAAACTGATGCATCAAGTTGAATATTGAATTTATGCAGAGAAGCATTTGATTGAATTGATCAGGGTGTTCATAATTAAAGGTCGTCTATTTAGAGCTTTCAACAGCGAAACCTACTGGTTAGAATGTTGCTAATTTAGCAGGAAACCTTTATAAGATCACGAAAGATTCGTAGATAATTCTGAAAAAAATTGTTCGGAAAATCGCCTTCAGATGGTACTTTGCAGTGCTATAATTACTAATATATTAGAATGCTACTAATTAAGTGGGAAACCTACATAAGACCACGAAAGAAAGATTCGTAGATTCGTATGAAAAAAATAGTTCGGAAAAATCGCCACCAGATGGTGCTTTACAGTGTTATAGTTACTAATGTGCAAATTCTTCAACATCTACTTCGCAATCTTCCTTTTTTCCATAGCTTGAGAATAGCTATTTATCGGTTCTATTCGCACCAAAACGTTCTGAAACATTGCCTAGTGAAGATTTTTGAACACTTTTTTACGCGCAAAATCTGTCAAAATCTTCAAATCCTTCTTCAACGGTCTTAATAAGGTTTCCTTCAAATGTATAAGCTTTCTGAGCACTTGATGTACACTCTAATTTCTTGCTGTACTCTCCAATAAATAGAGGAAGTTTACTTATGAACACAATGCACTTTTTTTTATTTCAGTGAAGAAAATTTCATTTAAGCGATTGAGTTGACTGGATGCTTTATATATTACGATTATCTTTGAAAGGGATTAAAAACTCAATCCTATCTAATAGAAATAATATTTAGGTAAAATAATGGATTTTTAATCTAAACCATATTTTAACAAATGCTTCAATAATTTACTTGCATTTTTTCCATCTTCATGTAAATAATAACGCATTTCTTTTAAATGAACATTTGTTAGGATAATTTATTGAAAAATCTTCAACATTTTATTGAGTAATTTAAATAAATACGAATAAGTTAAATAGCAAATAACATTTTCGTTATAACACACCCTAACATGTAATACGAAAAGTGCATATATATAATAATATGTTTCTATTAAAAAAGTTGTAGCGGCAACTCATTTACGAGACAATAATTGTGTTAATTAAATAACTATGAAGAGGTCAAATAAGTAGGCAAATCTACAATAAGAAATATCTGTCTTCAAATACATGTGCTACAAGCAGAAAAGGGAAAAAAATACTCAAGTAGAAGATCTGCTTTTGAATTTAGATGTAGATGATGCATGGGCACACAAAGATTTATTATTAATTATAAGATTTAGCTTAAGCTTCAGCCCATGCTTACGTAATTCCTTTAGAACAAATATGAGGTGGTCATAGCAATCCCACAATCTACCTCAATCTATAGTGAGCCTCGTGGTAAAGAATTCACAGCCCATTTCGAGACAAACTTGATTAAACGAATTTTCCTTTATAAGTAAACGATGTCCGGTTTGCTAAGGAAACAAAGTTCGCTTATTTAGTCTTGTCCTAAAAAAAAATATTCTTACATATTCTTTTCCCACGAGCTGCAAGATTATAGATAAAACAAACATTTTTAATACATGCATAAAATGTATATTTTTCTTTAATCAATATTATAGTAAAAAAGGAATCTATTAACACTGATTATTACTTATATACTACGTATCTTGGTTTCTCCGTCTGAAATTTTCAATTTAAATATTTTAATCCACCTTGATTCTGCAGAAGAAAATATTTGTTGAAATCTCTTGAAAAATATCAGTGTGTGTAACCCCGAAGAGCTATTTAGGGCTAGATTCAAGTGAAACACAATTCGAACGTTTTCAGCGTCGAACAGGGAAACTTCGAAATAGTATATCAATGCTTCTTATTCAACTGAAACAAACCAACCGTGTTTTGATCACGTGACAGCGCAATAGGCTTGTTCATTGGAAGCATTCTGCCAAAACGTTCAAACTGTGGACTGAAAAACGTTCGATTCAAACTCGATTGCGCGCGTTTCACTTGAATCTCGCCCTTAGGATCGCACATATTGCGACGTAATTTGTAAGGCATATTTTATTCATTTCACGCAATTTTAATTTATGACGTCGCATTTTTGACTGTTGTAAAAGAAACCCCGTACAGCTCAGTTAGTCCACGTGGTTATTTCACCCAATTAATTTTCTAACGGAGAAGTATTCAAACATAAAATGACGCTGAAATTTGTTTAATATTTACGTAATATCGTTTGGGAAGAACGTGATCCTACGTTGAAATGACACATTTAAACAATATTTTTAACATACTAAGTCACAACAAAAACTCTCAAAAAGCTGGTGTTTAGAGATGATATGATTAAAACTAGATTAACACGCATAGTAGGGTACTTATCTTAAGCAGTACGATCGTTTAGGCCGAAAAAATTTTCGGCCTTCATCAGCTGTCAGCGCAGTCTCATAAAATAGTGCGGATTGAAAGATAAACAAAAAGAAAGCAAACAACAAGTTGTCAATTGGAAAAAAAAAATCAGCAAACCATGAAAAATAAAAGAAAGGTAGATAAAAAGAAGTAAAGATTAAAATAAAATACTTTTGTTGTTCCGTTTTCTATTGTTTTTTGTATGTTATTACTTTGTGTTTCTTTCTTTTTTCTCTTTACCTTGCTTTCTTTTCTTTTCCTATATTTTATTTTATTTTTATATTTACTTCTTTTTATCTACACGCCTTTTTACCCCTTCTTTTATTCTCCGTGGTTTTTTTATTTTTCTTTTCCCCAGTTGGCAACTTACTGATCGCTTTTGTTTTATTTATCTTTCACCTGCCCCCACTATTCACTTGACCCAATCACTTGCCCCTACTATTCTGTGAGAATGTGCTGACAGCTGATGAAGGCCGAAGATTTTTTTCAGCCGAAACGATAGTACTGATTAAGATAAGTACCTTCTTATGTGTGATAATTTACAAAGCATTCACATTTGATATCCTTTCTGCCAGTTCTATTGTTGATCATTCTTTAACAATATGAATAAACATTGCATATTTATGTTCATAGACGTTGCACATGAATAAAAGTTGCATACTAAAACGTTGCATGTTCCAGTAATATGACTAAAAAAGTCCCAAAGCCATGCTCTATGGTATTAGTGAACATGTAACCTTTCCCAAACAATACAATCTTTTTTTTTTCATCTGTAATAAAAAGAGTAAATGTTTACTATGCTTTTATGACAATAACTACGCGAAAATGTTTAATATCTTTGTATCATATTTCAACCAATATGAAGAGTTCCGAATATTTGCTCACCATAAAAAAAATGGCACAAGATAAAGATGACTTCCCCATCCCATGGGAAACTCAGCATCGCTGCGTTAGTAAATCATAAAGTGTCATAATGTAACAGGATATCGGCAGAAGCAGGAAGTGTAGGCACATGGTGATGAGGCAATTTGACCAGTAAGTGCGATGGTTATTCGCTTTATTTTTTTAGAGGAAAAAAAATGAAAGTATCATGTAAAATATTTTCTTTCTTCTAACGGGAGAAATATTTTAGAATATGCTAGTAAATCATTCGTAATTTTCATGCAGCTAATTACAGAAGCTTCACAGAATGGGCGCTTTTTTGAATAACACAGAGAGTGTCACAATTCCCCTCCCGGATTTGGAAGGCTTATAAAAATATGTATATTACCAATGCAGCAACAAAGTTGACTTTATTGGAGAAAGAAATGTTACAAGTTTTATTTCATAAAAGTCCATTATGCGAACCTTTCGTGACAGCGACAGATTAATGCAATTCTGTCGGGGGTGGCGTGAGGCGGGGAAGTTAGTTTGTTCTCCGAGAAAGACAAAACTTGCAATGTTTCTTTTTTCCAGTGAAGTCTTTTCCAAGAAAGAAACATTGCAAATTTATAATAAGGGTTACAAATAAGGGTCCTATGCTTAGGCACAGTTTGTTTTTGATTCAATACTTGTTAAACATTCATTTGTTTGAATTATATGTAAAAAATGGTATTGCTTTCCTTAATATAATTTATTTTTCGTTGAATACTCATATTGTAATTATAAATGTGCATGTTACGGTACAGTATGAAATTCGGTATTTTATACTATGCCTGACGTTTTGGTGCAAAGTATGATGTATGAGAATAATTATGTATTTTCCGTAGTCATTATGTATAATCCCCAGGCATTCTGCAGAATTCCAAATGAAAGACCGGCAAATTCTGAAATACATCTCAGTTCGTTTTGAATATCACATGACGAGCATATTTTGATACTTTAGAGGTACCCCTGGTTATTTTCTAAGCTAAAAAATAAATATATAAAGTTGTCATCCATCGCTGTTGAAGGTCCCTTTGCAAATATACTATTAGTGGTCCTATGCCTTTTTTAGTTTGTATTATACCGTGGTAGCATATTTTCCAGGGAGCCGAGCCCCATACGGGGATGAACAAACCCACTAACTTTTTTTTTCATAGAATCAGCGATAGTATACTTTCGAGAGGGCCTCTCTAAAGCGATAGATGGACCCTCTGAAGTTCTTTTAGTTTTCCAAAGGACCGATGGTAACAGGTTTTTGAGGCACCTACTACAGCGATGGTCGGAACCAGTGATATTTTATTTTTCCCTCCCCAAAACGCCGGGCATTATAAAACGCTGAGACATTTTATACAGTGGCGGATTTTCATAGAATGTCAGTAACATGTACAAAAGGAACACATCGTAGCCACAATTAAATAAAACATAGAACCATATTAGATTATCTTGCTTTATATAAATTTAAAACACCACATTACCTATGTTATGTATGTGTGCGACCTAACTGAAAAAAAAAAAAGACAAAATATGACAGATCAAAAACCAAGTGATGTTGAGTTAAGCAACAAATCCCAAATCATTTATTACAAGAGTTACATTTCGACCAGATATAAAGACAAAAAAAGATTAGATTTAATTTAATTTTTTTTAATTTTTAAATTTTTAAGATATGTCAAGACTCACGTACAAAAAAGGACAATGCACGGTTAAAATTCATATCCAGAGAAGAAACAAAGATTTTTATTTATATTGAACTTCTTGTATTCCAGTGCGACTCATGCATTTAGAGTACAGAATGCTATGTACAAATGTTTAATCAGAGTAAATGGGCCAGTAAGTTAAAAACAAATTTTAAAATATCTTATTTCATAAAACAGCTGCTATTAAATAGCTAAGCATGTGCCATGCATGTCATACATTTATTAGTGATATACAACAGTTCACCCTTTTCCTACAAAAGCTCCCAGAGATATGTTTAAATAAAACTGGTGAGGGGCTATACTTAAATTTTAATGTATACAATTCAAGAAATTATTGTTATTTTTTCATAATTTGTGTATGAATCTTGAAACGCTTCATCCGATCTCATGTGATTTTCTTTTCAATTTCAAAGCCGCTGGAAAGTGCTTTAAATAAGCATATATATTTATTTTAATATTTCTGACGCGTTTAGGATAAAATAAACAAATTTAGTACATTTCTCATTAGTGTATGGAACACATTTTACTAAGAGGGTATTTTTTATTCGAGAGCCACATAAAATTTTTAATTTTGTATTCACTCAACCTTAATTCCTTGAAAATGTAAATAGATTTCATAAAAGTTTGTACCTTATTTTATGTAACTAAATATGTCTACTGATCAGTATTTAAGTAATAAAAGACGAGGTCAATGTTTTTGTGACACCATGTACATTGAATATTATTAAAAGAGATTCGTTAATGATTTCTTAAATCACAAACACACTTTAAAAATAATATCTAGGATGTCTCCAAGAGATGGTAACAAGCTTTAAAATTCTGCATTATTAGAGATAAGTGGGCAGTGCAAGTTGAAAAAAAATGTTCAAAATAAGGTAGTCGTTGTTGTTGTTGTTGTAGGATAACGACCCATTATTAACACGTGGGATCTAGACCGAAGGATGGGCTGCCCTCCATGAGGGGACTTTCTAAGGAGTTCTAACCCGTATTTTTCGGAGGAAACCACGAAAAAACTCCGAACTGTTAGGTCGGCGGACACGACCTGGTTTTGAACCAGGCACCTTCCGTCTCCCACTTCGGAGCTCTATGCGCTAGGTCACTGGTCGGACCAAATTAATACCAATATTTAATTACGAATATATTTGGACAGAATTCCAGTATCGCAGTTTATGTATAACTTAACTACTAAAATTCGCAAAATCAAATTCTAAAGCTAACTGTCAATAATATCCATCGTATAATGTTTCAAATGTCACACGTTTTAAATTTGGAGACATTCCCCGCACACAAAAAAATCACAGTTAGTAAAATATGCCTCCAAGCATTATTGAGAGGTTGGACAAAATTTGACAAACATATCCTAAAAAATGGAAGAGATATGAAGATAAATCTATTCAAATTCAAACCATCTTTCAAGGGATCTTGAAGGGAAAAAAACACCAGGTCAGTTGATCGAATTTAAGGAATCGTGCATAAGTTAGATGGGGGGGGGGGATTGAACTCTCTTGAAACGTTTGCATAAAAATTGGTGTATCTCACTATCTTTGTTTTAATAAATCTCGGAAATGTTTTATGATGAAAGCCTGCACTTATGTGCAACACATCATTAGTGTGGGAGCACATTTCACTGAGTGGGATTTTTTCCTTTTGTATCGGGGGCGGTATATGAATTTAAAAAGCATTACTTTTTGAAAATTAACAACAGGTAATTTTTCCTAAAGTAGACGTTTTGCCTACAATATTTTAATTTTTTTTTAATTTACGTTGCCTACTTAGCTCTAACGGATAAAAAATTAAATTGTCCTACCATTTTTGGGGTGCACCCTATATATGCTTGTTTAGAAAATAATAATAAATGTACAATAATACTACAAGTGAAAATAATTATTCAAAAGTTTGTTGTAAATTCAATACTTGAAAAGAAAAATTTTAACAAAAAGCAGTGCAAAGTCATTCTAATATAACTTATTTAAAGAGACAAGATTTCCTAAATTATTAGCCATATTATTACCAATATATTTGGACAGAAAATATATTTGGACAGTGCTTTAAATTCTTAGCAAATGCACTGTGAAACTCAGTTAAATGGAAGAATTACTTGTTAGTTCTATCTGGAGCTTCACTAGTCAACCGTACTTCAGAAAATCAATAGCATTTAGAGGCACTTTTCTTCGTTTTATTTTAAAAAGTGGATGGAATTTCGTATTTACTAAAGCATGATGGAATTTTTTTTCCGGTTTAAAGCAAGCTACAAAGTTTACGTGAAGTTTGCAATTGCTGCAAATTGACCAAATATAATTCATTTACAAAATAGGAGGGATATTATCACTTCCTTGTGCGGAACAAAGAAAGCAATGTCATCGCGAAAAACATTTCTGTAAAGAATTTGGCCATGTGCAAATTTACTTTGACAAGTTTTTTCGGGACATCTCAACTCACATGCTTATTTATGCATATTTACTTATTCGTGCACGACGCATTTTGACCAACTGTGAGTCCATTTTGCCTAGATATGGGTTTCAGTATGTGCACACATACGTATCTTGTATCTTTGAAAAATGATTAGTCGCAGAATATAGAAAGCTTGTGTTTAGGACTGTTGTAACATATAATTGCATACTTCCCATTTGGACTGCAGTCACCGGGGCAACTTATTTATAATAACAATACATCACGGACTATTGATATCTTCCATACCCTAATAGCACAGATGGTCACAAAACAGTCGCTGTAACGTCACAGAGGGTCACAACTGTCATAGGACTATCACAAACTAGTTACATTGTGACTTGTGAGTGATGCGACTCCACTGTGTGGTCACTGCGACCCGTTCTTTGTAACCAGTCACCAGGTGACGTCACTGTGAAGTCACCCTGTGACTATTGTGTGATCGGTCACTAAGTGATCCTTTGTGAAGTCACTGCGGGACTGATTTGTGACTGCCGCTTGTTGTGACGTCATAGTGACTGTTCTTTGCGACTTAGCAAACAAACTTATTTGTAATCACATTTTTTTGAGTGATACCTTATTTCAAATATTTAATGAGCAAATGCTAAAATACTTTCATACTGTGTAGAGGTGTTTTCCGTACACCCACAGGCAGGGTCACAGTTAAGATTTTTTTTTGGCGGGGGGAGGGGGTGTAAGGGGAAGAGTTCATATTGTGCTTTCAAATATTTTAGTACTAAAAACTAAACTAAAACTAATGAGTTCAGTATGCTATAAAAATGTTCGCTACATCCACAGTGAAACCCCCACCCTGTATATGAGTTCCTATGTACAGAATATGAATTTTATCTCCTTATAAAATTCATATTCTGTATTCATTATTTTTATAATTCATATTAATTTTTCACAATTTTGCTAAACTTTTCCTGAAAAAAAATACTTGAAGATTTTTTCTACGTTAAGCCCCTTTTAAAATCTACCGTCATGTAATACTACCGTCATGTATAGAAAGCAATGGGTTCACTTATTATATTTTCTTTACGCTGCGCTGTTTCGTTGCTCTTGAATTAAATGTTTTGATTTACCTCGGGGCCTCACATGGAAAACTAGATACGCAGACCAGACGGCTAGCCCACGAAATTCTTGTGTGCTCAGTTACTCAGTTACTTCTCCGGCGTCGAGTTTACAAGCCACGATTTGTTATCGCGGATTTGGCTACATTAATTCAGATTATTTATACGGATGAATTTTTGTTATGCGAAGACCGAAAATAAAAAATTGCTAGTCTATTTTAATAAGAGGTATGTATAAGTGTCATTATATATGTTTCTTTTCAAAGGATCTTTTAATAGTTTATTGGAAATTTCAAGGGCTGCCCGATACGGTAAAGTAAGCATCGCATCGAGGCGCTGTCTTTGAAGGGGCGCAATATCGAGCTCAAAACGTGGAAAATGTATAAAAGGAGAGCCTTTTTTATGTTTGCAGGGGGGCACCACGTACCTTAGGGTCGCTCCTGGAAAATTTTACAAAATTGCTGCTACCTCGTATTCCAAGGGGCATAAAATAGATCTAATAAACTTTTAAGTTGTGAGTTGCCCTCTTTTCATTGGAAAAATAGATAATTTGGTATAGCATAATAATACACAGAAAAGAGCAGAGAAAAAATTCGAAATAACTAAAAATTTCGAACAATATATATTCTCGCAGAAAAAAAGTGATAAATAAAAAAATTCTAGGAATCGATATAAAATTCGCCTTATCCAAATTTCACGGAAGAATAGTACGCACGTTTCGGGTGGTACAAAGGGTCCACCCTTCTTTTCAGGAGCGTGGTGAAGGAGGGTCGACCTTTTGTACCATCCGAAACGTGCATACTGTTTATATGATTTTTGTTTAAGTGAGTTTATAATAACATTCTATATGCATATAAGCAATTAACGGCGTTTCCACGCTTAACCTTTTCACTCTCATTATTGAAAAGATGCAGTGGAGAATACTATCCTGGGACCTTAGTCGGAGGACTTTTTAAGGGGTTCTAATGGGCATTCACGTTACATCTGGAGAAAACCAACCAAAACTCCAGACTATTAGATCGACAGCTCCGCGAATTGATTCGAAACCGGGACCTTCACACTTCAGTATTCATTATACAATATTCAGACTCTTTTGTTTACATATATTTGATAAATTTTCTGACCCTTATTATCGCATGGGTAAATCGGGACTTTGCCCAGGGTCCCCGGTTCGAAAGTGCCCCCAGTTTCAAATGTTGCTCTGAAATATTCTTTTATATGTCAAAATTTTATGAAAAAGAAAACAATTTTTTAGATGGGGACTCCCAAATTCATCAATGTCCGGGGCCCCTGTTGATCATAATCTGGCCCTGTAAATGTATTAGCTTAATTTTATAAGCTACGTTCGGGCAAAATGAACAGCGTGTAATTATATTCAAATTCCTTGCAAACATAAAATAAGAAGCACTTCACTTTCCAGAACAATTGAGAAAAACAAAAATCACAGCAAAAGGAAAACAATTTTAATATAGTAAAATTTAATATAACAGCTATTAAGGCAAATTTTAAGCTGAATAATTACAATATATATGTATATATATATAATGCACATAAAATACGAAACAAAGTTAATAAGGTGCGGGTGGGGGGATGGGGACCGCTCTAGTTATGCTTTTAAAATTGGCGAGTTTGGCGCATTTCCGGTGCAGGAACCATTCTCTTTTTCTTTTTGTATTTAATTTCGGTCGCAGACGTTGAGCAACGAGAGAGTTATAATTGATGAATTATCAATAAAGTACATTTTTTAGGATACAATTTTTCCGATTTCTCATTGAACTTTCGAAAAGTTTAATTGCTTTGGTTAATTGTTAAGCTGTTCAAGACAACTAATTTGGTTTCTTCGTTTGGAGCAATATAAGAATAGCATTTGCTTCAATGTTGAAACCCTATTAGTTTTGATACAACATTGATTCTGCAAATTACTTGGATAACACTATTACAGGTAAATTTTTACTTTCACTGTTTTTAATATACATAATCTCATAGCGTATTTTAATGTATAAAATTATTTTCTTCCATAAAATTTGAGTTATGTAGTTATGCAACAGGTATAGATGTAGAAATCTCTATTTAGAATAGCTAACATAAGAAAAATCATTTGATCTAAACAACCTGTACAATACATAGCAAAATGTTACCCTAAAGTTAGGTGTGTGTGTGCGTAACCATAGTACAGCTTTTTTATTATTTATGTTTGTTTAACTGCTGCGATCTTGCTAGCTGCATCAATCTATGGCTGCATTCATATCTTGTTACAGTTATTCGACTTCTTTGTGACTTAAAATGTAAGTATACATATTAGTATTATGAAATGTTTGTTTTTACTTTTTTAATTCATCATTATCTGGAATTTTCTAGTTATGTTTATCTTGTCAACATGGGCCTGTTGACTCCTTAGGCAGATAGCCCTCGTGTAACCAATCTAAAAAGCATGTTTGACGCATAACTAAACTAGAATGTCCCACATTTTAATAACGTACAAAACTGAAAATACCGTTATAACGAAATTTTAGGGACCTCAAACGCTTTCTCTTAATTTCCATTGAAAACTAATAATTGCTTGTCTTTCAAAATAGTCCCATACGAGTAATGTCGTGACGAGGGTTGCGGTTGCGACACTTTTGTGATATCGGAGTCGCCATTGTGACCACTATGTACCGGCACATTTCAGTTGCAGTGTGATCGCGACTACGCTGTGACGACGCATTGTAGTCACATCTGTGACTGCGACCGCTCTGTGTCGTCACTAAAGGGTCACAGCGGCAACCGTCGTCGCAGTTGTGACTACTCTGCGGGGTCGCATTGTGACGTCACCGTGGGCGGACATAGGGACTGTGGCGTGACTAAACGGCGGCGTCACAGCGACTTTTTGTGACTCTAATGTCACTGTTTCTCGTGGTCACTTTTTAGTCACGGGTGACAGTTGTGCTATTAGGGTACTTTGAAGTCTATGAACACGAGCAGTCTTTCTTTGAGCCATGTCCAAAATCTCGCCAACTATCAGCGAGCATAGCTACTTTTGGTGAAACATCGCCAGATTGGGCGCTACAAATAGGCTTCTAAAATTAACACAGATTACTGTTTTCTCTTATGTTTGAGGAGAAAGAGCCATTGAGGAGAAAGAGCCACAATTTTAGTTTTAAATGAAATATAGTTCTTGTAAACAAAGCACAGATGTTAACAACTTTCGTTTTGTTCTGTAGAGATGATTTTGCCTCCACATAAGCTTTTGATATAAAAAAGACTTTTTGTCACTGCAGAAGTAGTATATATATGTATATACTCTTTTAATTAGTATGTACGCAAAATCAAGATAAAAATCTTATGTTTGTATTGCAGATAATGGATTATTTTGAAAAAATACCAAATGATTGAACAGTTATTATTATCTGTCGAAATATAGATTGAGTTGTTCGAATGTGATTTTTCAAATGTTTAACCCATAATATGTTAAACTAAGTTTGGAAAACGCGTTATAAATAATTAATAATTTTCAGTCATTTTAACAGTTACTTAATTATTGTCTGAGAATGGTGAATCGTGCTTATTAAAAAAAATCTAAAAAAAATATTTTTTCTGCAATTTTTTATCTTTTTTTTAAATGATGTATAATCAATTCATGAACTATTTTCAGTTTAACAGCGATATATTGAACAATTAGTAGTATAAATTATTATTCCATGTCTCCGTTCTTGGAGTTACAATTAACTGTGGTGCAATATTTCGCTGGAAGCACTTAAAATAAATAGGAGCAGTAAATTAAATATTCTAATAAGCTAGCTTCAGGTAATAAAATTTCCTCAAATTTATTTCCTTTTGCAAAAGTGCAGATGGAGAATATTTAGATAAATGCAAAAGCTCCTTCAATTATCGGCATTGCAATCTTAGGAGTTAAAAAGGAAGATAATATTTCAAATTTCGAAAGGTATTAACAGAAAATGATTACATTACTGATGGTTAATGATGAAAGATTTCCTCGAAGTTTGTTTCAATAACTGATGACGTCACTTTTGAAAGATGCTGCACGTGTTCAGTTCATTATTTTGAGTTACTGAAAAATCATGTAATCGGAGAAGATTTTATGTTTGACTATTCTTTTAATTGAATCATTTATCTTTAATTGATAATCACAGCCATGGGGTTAAATAAATATATATACATGATTTTGTGGGTATAGATTTCCTACCTGCTCTTCGTTCGAGTATTGAAATTACTTTAAAAATTAATAAAAACAAATGAAAAAAAAATGATTATTTTTCTCTGAAAACTGTCTCAAAAATCCCGACACCAGAGGAAGCAGATGGCTAATGCAAGTGCGCATGTGCTTTTGTGTTTTGCATTTTCAAATGTAAAAAGCAATCTTCTGGCTACAAAATACTTCTTATTTGTATCAAAGAAAATTACTCTAAATACATTTACACTTTTTCCACTTAAATTAAATAATTATTTTATTTATTTTATTTTTAGCATCACTACAATTTCCGGAGTCACGAAGCCCACTTTTGCCTTTTAAGTTGTTAGACTGAACAGTCGAATGAAACTGAACTTATTTTAACAGTTCTGGACTAATGAAATGGAAATACACAAATATATTAAAAATAGAACATTATCTTGTAGTCCTTTTAAAAAACACTCGGAATTTTCATGTTGTTCTAGCTATTTTGTATTTTATTTCCTTCTTGTGTGTGACGTCATTTCCACGAAGTCCATGACTTATGATTGCATCGCTGGCAGATTATCTGAAGCCGCACATGCGCATATACATTACTCCCTGTATTAAACATACGCCTGTAGTGTCGGATTTTTGTAAGAACGTTTTGAGAGCTTTAGGCTCGCAGATAACACCTGCCCATGATTTCATTATTGTCCATTCAAAAAGAGCAACATTCATGGTTCAAGTACTGTGGTAAACAATTGTTTTCAATACAGAGGAACAAAAATGATTACTGCAAAGAGTCTATTTAAAAGCAGTTTCTTTGGCAAGCTATGGTGGCAATTTTCTGACGTGAATTAATGTAAATTGATAAAGAATTTTTAAATAAGACTCATTTATAAAAAATACACTACGTACGCTTTCAGTGGTGTTAAGGGCCACCCCTTCTTCAAATACTTAAGTCCTCACTTCCACTCAAGCATGTTCTCCCACTTTACTGACTGTGAGTAAAAATGAATTTTTACAGTTAAAGAAGGGTGGACATTTTACCCCCTGAAACGTGCTTACGTAATTATATTTTAAGTATGTGTATTATTTACTAAGTTTTTATTAATTTTAGCCGGTTACATTTAACTAAAATGACACTTTGCAAATTTATCAAAGTTTTATCGATTCTCGTATGGCATCTTAAAAAAAGAGAAAAAAAGGATTCATTTTAAAATTCTCACCATTGTCACGTTATTGAACGAGTCACATTATCGAAAAGTATGAAAAAGTGACATATTAGAGTGGTTTTTCAAAGTAAATTCCAAAAAGTATTTAAGGAAATGTTACATAAGGATTATTTTAAGGGGGTGGTTTTTACTATTGTTTCACGAACTACAGATTAATGTTTTCACGGCAGAAAGACTTAATTAATTTTAATTGAAACTACATAATTTATTCACCATGTCTAGTGATAATACAACGTACGCCTTGAAAATGACTCACACATCACAGGCAATCAAAAACTATATTACACTGGCGTCCAAAAGTTAAGGTACAACATGTTTTTCAAAGCATACCTAAAAAAAAAATGGCAGCAACATTAAAATTCATAGTTTATTAATAATAACAACAAGCTTTAAGAAAGCTTAAAAAGTAATGCTGGATCTTTAATATTATAGAAAAGAACAGGTATACATAAATGAGAGAAAAATACGCAAATATCAGAAATTCGTAATTGCGTGTGTAACTGTTGTTGATTTACAACTATTGTTGGCAAGTTCGTTGACTAGGAGAAGCCAATTGCGTGATTCGTTAACATGACAGGCGTTCGGATTGATGGAAAAGGAGTTGTCATAGGCTAATACTTCTAGACGTCTCACTGTCACGAAGTGTGGTCCAATGACTCTGGGATAAATATGAATTTGAAGATTAAGTGTCCAGAAGATATGATCCAGCCCGACCACGAGCTACAACCCCTGCAGACCGTTTATTAGAGCCCGAAAAGCAAAGAAGCAATGCTGTGACTCAGCTCGTTGCAGACCACTTCATAGCATCAGGCAAAAGAATCTCCTCTAGAAGGGAACGAAAACGTTTTCATCGTAAGAGGATTAATCTTTTGAAAAGTAGTACACCTTAGAAACTGACATTTGAAAGATATTTTGAAGTATACATGCAAAAATTACATAGGTTTTTCTTAATTGTAGACCAAGAATTGAACCCAAAAAAAAAACATCTGCCTATTAGTCACACTGGACTACGTATAATTAAGCATAGTGGTTATAATTATAAACTTTCTCTATAAATAGAATTCTGCAACTGAAACGGATGAGTAGAATTTGTACCAACTTTGGCATATGGATTGTGCACGAGATATCCTCAAAGACGTTTTATAAATGCTTAGTTTAAAACATGTCCACTCGGTGGCGCTTTGCATGGAAAACCTAAGAATACAGCTCAAGAAATGACACAAATTCTTTCATAAACGTTCAAAAGCTATTGAATAAACGTTGAAATTGTGTTTACGCGCTGTGGTAACCCAGCGGTAAAGACGTTGAACTTGTTCAGGAAGGTTGCGGTTTCGATTCCGACGTACAAGACCTCTCGGCGGTCATTAGCTGTCTCTGAGGGGTGCCAATATTCAGAAGTCCCCCACCTTCTGTTGAGAATCCAGAATCACGAGGAAGGTCGTATGTAACTCTAAACTACACTTTCAGTGACGTGAGATTTTTTCTCTTGGCAAACATAAATTCTCTGCATTTTTTGAGTCAACCATTTCCATCGTCAAATATTCTGTTTTTTCTTTCAAAGCGGCACCTAGTGAACATAGTTTTTTCAATAAACTTTTTAAAAAATTTAGCTCATTTCTTGTGCAGTTCATACGAAAAAGTTTTTGGCAATCTACTCAACCGTTGCACCTGCGAAATGTTGTTTATGTAGGAAGTTTAATTATAAGCACCCTCTATATTACACAAATTACTTTCACCCACTGCCACACACAAAAAACAGAATTATCAAAATTATTAAATATTTTACATGGAATATTATTTAAATTTAGCGGCCGTTTCACAAAAGAGAATGTGATCGAAACAAAATAGATTACTTATTTCTGAAAAATGGACACAAATAAGGCTCTTGAAACGAATTCTAAGCAAAGGCTAAGCCCAAATGGTAAGAAAAGGACCGTTTTTTAAGAAATGTGTTTATTTCAAGACTTACGAAATCTGATACTATTTCAATATCGCTTTCTCCTTAAAGTGGTAGAGGAGGAGTAGATTATCTTTAGTAAGAAAAAAATTATGAATCTCTCCTCAAGAAACAAAATTCTCCAGTTGCATTTTCTGTAGAAAAGGAAATATTAAGACCTTATGAAACGAATGAAAAAATAGCGTCAAAGTACTTCTTCTGTTTTGTTATTAGATTTCTATGAAAAATAATGAAATTTCTTTCTATTTGAATTATTTTCGACTCGAAATTTTTCTTGTACATTCGTGGAAGGAAAACAATACAAATGCCGTATAACATACAAAGCATGATTTTTAAAAATGCGCTGAAAATAAAACTGTAACTTCATTCAGACTTACGTATGCTAGGAAAAATATTTTCTTTTAAAAAAAGCAGGATGGGGTTTCCAAGAAAAGTCACGGAAAATGTTGAAATTCGAAAAATTAGAATGTTCACCCTTGTAGTTCTCATAAAACAAAAGAAATATAACATAATTCTACTTTAATTATTCACATACTAGAATTTTTTAATAGTTTTGTATTTATTTTCACTTAGCAATAAAAATTACACGAAATCATAAATTTGAGCAAAAATGTGTTGCACACGCTATGAATTCATGATTGTTTGCTATAAAAAAATATAAAAATCTACCGTACATTTTTATAAACTAAAACTTATTTCCATGAGGTCTTAAATTTATTTTGAATGCATATTTAGGTAAAAACTGCGACATTTTCTTTTTATTACGGAAAAATTAGAGTGTACGTAAATATCTACAGCATGCACTGTAGGGTTAATTTAGCTTTTCATCGAAGGTGTCTTAGTGATTTAATTGACGTTTGAATCTAAGAATCAGCATCCGTAACGGAAGTGATATTTCCAAAGAATGCAACTAGTGAACTGAATATTTACAGGTCAAAAAGGCTAGACATAATCAAACAAATACAGAAAAAAATTCATTCAACGCAAAAAAAACCCTCATTCAGACAGAAAAAGACAGAAAAAATAGGCTATTCAGCAAAGCCTATGCAAGCAGTGTCTGCACACTGATAACCCTGATTAAAGTCATAAAATTTATATGAGGAATCTTTCTACTTCTCTTCATGTAATATTAAGTATTGTTTTCAATGGAGAATCTATAAAGATTTAAATTGAATTCTTATATTTTTCATTTTTAGGATATAATTCAATACAATCGTTTTTATCAGTCATATTTGATTCTCTTATAACTTTTTAATATTAAATTATCCTTATAAATAATATTTAAATTTTTCACTGATTTAAAACGCAACACGAAATAAGTCAAATCCTTCATTTTTTTAAATCTAACGAATGAATCAATTCTGTGACATTTCATTCTATAAATGATAATTCTCTGAAATATTAACCTTATGTTTTGACCTATACACAGTTGCACAGCTTATTTACCTTCTCTCGATAAAGTTACTCGGATGTAAATAAAATTTCCTGTTAATATTTTGTACAAAGTGTGTCGAAAGATCGTTGCCAAACTTGACATTCTGGTCTGTCACACCATGACAAATAAGATTTACACAGGAACCGGCATCCGGAAATGCAAACAGCGACCGCTAGAGGACGTGGATAGAAAATTGATGAGCGGCGGTACGGATCTACCTTGAGTGCAATGTTCGCAGGCGTATTGAGGAAGAAGAGATGATCTTTTTGAGATCATTTCTCCCTCCCTGATTTATTAAATGATTTATTTATTAGTATGACTTTCCATCCGAGGCACCATGCACGTAATGCATAGCGATCAATTCTGTGTTAGTAAGCCGATTCATTTATCTCCGGCACAATTCTTATGTGAATCTTGTTTGCCAAATTATGACAGACCAGCATGTTAAGATTGGGAAGGACCTTTTCAGACACCCTGTGTAAAACTGTACTGCATATATGAGCAATCTCTTGTCCGCGGAACGGATCTGGCTCCTCCACGGCTTTTGATCCGGCCCGCGGAACATATCGAAACATCAGATAAAACATTCAAAATCCCATAAAACATCCAAATTACACTGCCCGCCGCGACTTTGCTAACATCCTGAACTTTGGCCTGCTACCTTCCAAAGTTTGTCCATACCTGCTGTTCTCAATAGGAATTGAATGATATATAAAATCCTGACTTGCCGTATTCTTTCCAGACTCTGTGCTATTCAAAAAACTTCGTTACTTACTCTCAGAAGTAAAATAGAAAGTTTGCCTTATTGTCAAATACTTTATTTATACAATATAAAATACAATTTTCTTTGAATTTATTGAGACCCTTAGCCAGGAGGACGTCGTCTCGATTGTTTTGGAGTACAATTTTCTTATAGTAAATATATAACTAAAAACTGAGATTGAAACTGAAAAGACTATTTCCCGACATAAACTGCAAATTTTGTAGTAAATACTTTTTCTCAACTTTTTTATAGGAGAAAGCTACCCAGTATTTGCGACCGAGATGCCATATTTTTGATTACATGGACCCGAGTTTTCGGACACCTTGCATATAATGAGCTGTAATCTGGTAATAAGGAAATTCTTTTCATCCGTTATTGGTGCTAAATTTCCCATTTTGGATAAAAAATCTAAGTAAATGATCGAAGGTTTTATACATAAATATTTCCATCTGCAATGGGTGGAACCGTGAACCGTTCGAGAAACAAACAACCCTATTAGCCCGAATATAACGAGGCCCCAAAATTTTTCATCAAGATAAATAGAAAAATCTTATATTTAGACATAATATAGCGTGAGTAAGGTTTAAACAGGAAATGATCAGTTAAAACCATTCCGTTATGTTCGGGCTAATACGGTATTCGAAAGTTAAGAAAATAAAGAGTAAGCATTTCTTTTTTTAAAACTTATATAAATTAGCCTGTTTTGGAAATATCAGGTTACGAGTGCAGCAACTTAGCAGTTCAGCTCCAATTGAAAAATACATCATTTAAACATGTGCTAGAAGCATGTCTGCTTCCAGACATGCTTCTAGCACGTGTTAAATCTAACACGTGCGCAGATTGATAAGTACCTTCTTTGCGTGTTATTTTACAAAATTTTAATTCCTTCAAACAAACAAAACAAAAACATAGTCTTTTAAAGGATTTTTTTTCTGTTAAAAATATTTTTTAATAAGCAGACACTCAAACACACGTAGCAAAGAAAATCACCTAGCATTATCCGCATTTAAAGCAATTATATGCAAACTATTTATATATTCATGCTGTATAGTAGAATGTAATTTAGTACAGTTAATTCAACGTAATGCGTTTTAATAAGATGCAATTTACCATATCTTTAAAAAATCTCGAAGTAATTATCATTTTACTTCATGCTGAAATAATTTAACTATCGAGTAAATAAAAATGCACCTTGTCTGTGAGAGTATAGAATAAACTAACAAAAATTTAGGAACAATGAAAAATATTCTTTATCCTTTTGCATAAGGAACCGTACCTTAACTGTGTGCGATAAAAAGAGGGGTGTGATATTTAGTAGATAGGTTATATCGCTAAATAGAAGCAGTTAACCTACTTAGTGTTAGATGTCAGGAAACACTGTTCAGCCAATCATAAAAGAAAAGAAAGTCAGGTGGGGTGAACATTACGGTCGTGACGTACATAAAAGTATTTGATTAGCACATTGAGCTTATGGAAAACTCGACGTAATCACGTAACTGTGCTATTAAAGCAACAGTCGTAAAATGAGTAGAATAATATTCATCGTTGTTTTTTTATGTGTGGTAATAAAAATAATAAATATTAGAGCGCAAGGATTGTTAAGAAAATGAAATACGCTGCCTTATGGGCGAAAGCGTACTCCGTGCTTTGGGGCAGAAAATTTTAAAAGTATAATCTCGCGAATAACAGATTGACTAAAAAATATATTAATGACTATGTAATTTTATCTCTCACCTCCGTTATTAAAAATTGTCCGAAAAGTGTGTTCCAAAAATGTCTCCCAAACATGCGACATAAAAGTATGCGATATATATATATATATACACTGCTGGCCATCGTAAATGCAACACCCTGAAGGAAGCATGCAAATAATATGAAATTTACAACATGCATTAGCTGAGGTGAGATATGCAAATGATTAGAATTTCAGCGCAGACGCACATCAAGCGCGCCTGTGGCGCCACCTCAAAGCGCTATTTAAGGCTTGGAGATTTCGACGGTTTCAAGTACAGCAATTGTGTTTTTCTTGCTTTTTTTTCAAAAAAAACGATAAATTATGCCTCGTAGGAAACAACGATCATCTTTTGATCAAGTATCCGAGTTTGACAGAGGAAGGATAGTGGCATACCGAGATTGTGGGTTATCTTTCAGGGAAATCGGTCGTCGTATTGGACGAAACCAAACAACTGTGATGCGGATATGTGATCGTTGGGTGCAGGAGGGTACGACGGACAGACGTGATCGACCGCATCGACCTCAGTGCACCACGTCACGTGATGACAGGCAGATTGTACGCATGGCAGTGACGGACCGCTCAGTCACATCACGAACCATATCACAGCAGATTCAGTCTGTAACGCATCATCCAGTGTCTGCGCGTACCATTCGACGTCGTTTACAGCAGAATGGTCTGTCCGCAAGACGTCCGTTGCTTTGTCTACCTCTGACGCGGAACCACAGACGTCTCCGCCGCCAATGGTGCGATGAAAGAAGGATGTGGACGACAGAATGGAATGAAATTCTCTTTACTGACGAGTCACGCTTCTGTATGCAACACCACGACGGTCGGATTCGAGTCTGGAGACACCGTGGAGAGAGGATGCTGAACAGCTGCATTATGCACCGTCACACTGGTCCTGCACCGGGTATTATGGTATGGGGCGGTATCGGATATCTCTCTCGCACTCCTCTAGTACGCATTGCCGGTACTTTAACCAGCCAGCGCTACATCTCCGAGGTGTTGGAGCCAGTTGTCCTTTCTTACCTTCAGGGCTTACCAACAGCCATATTTCAGCAGGATAATGCACGGCCACACGTGGCACGCATTGTCCAAGGGTTCTTCGTCAATCACCAGATTGAATTGCTTCCCTGGCCGGCGCGCTCTCCGGATCTTTCGCCGATAGAAAACATGTGGTCCATGGTTGCTCAACGACTGACCCAGAGTTCATCCCCAGCTGTCACACCAGATCAACTTTGGCAACGTGTGGAAGCTGCTTGGTCTGCTGTACCCCAAGAACACATTCAAAGTCTCTTTGAATCAATGCCGAGGCGTGTGGCAGCTGTGATCTCCAACAACGGCGGCTACTCTGGGTACTGATTTTGGCAGGAACCACGCTTCATAGAATGCTGTAAATTTAATCATTTGTTACTTGGTCAACATGTTATCTACACAATAAATTTTGTTGTGATATCTCTTGTTTTTCTTGGTGTTGCAATTTGGGTGGCCAGCAGTGTATATATATATATATATAGAGAGAGAGAGAGAGAGTATATTACATATATTTAAATACTATTAGTTCACAACAGCTTTATTCTATTGTTACAATATTTCGTAAGCTGTAGAATATGCATTTTTCTATAAATAGGTCACATGCATAAAAATTTCAACAGCTTAGGAAAATTGTTGAGTATTGAATTTTTTATTTTTTTATTGTGCAATGTCTTATCTTCCAGAATTCTGTATCCCTCAATAAACATTTATCTAATTAACTGTAACTGTGCTCTCGCACGCATTCTTTTTACTTGTTCTACACATTTTTTCATTCTTGATGTTACCTTGTTATGTGATGTGCCTGTTTCTTCCGTTCTAATTTAATAAAGTAAATGTTATGTTAAAATCCCACGCTTACTATGTTTGGGCCATAACTCTGCTAACATTTCTAAAAGGTTATGGACACCAGATGGATTCATTTATTTATTTGCTGATTTTTAACGTTCGTTTCAAGGCTGCATCATTCATCCTCAAAATGGCGACTGAAACTTGGCGAATTGAAACGCCGAATAAAGATAATTACGACACATGGAAACATAAAACATGAACTCGCAAAATTAAGGATGCATCAAGAATAACTAGTAAAAGGTGTAAACGCATCGCGCACTGGGCTAGCGAATGTGAAAGTGAAAAACAGAATAATTTTAAACATAAGCTTAAAATCCTGGGATTCTTATTCACTCTGGATGACTCGCCAATAGGGTTACGAAACGCAATATAGCAACCCTACTCGCCTAAAGCTCTCTCAACAATATCGAATAACAAAAAGCAAAATTTTTGGCGTGTTAAGATAGATACTAAAAATGATATAAGTTATTCAGTTATCATCGACCCATGTTTGCAATTGCAAGAAAAGATCAGGAAACCCTCCTACTTCCAGTCGATGAAATAAATGTAAAGGAAGAATAAAAGAAAAAGAAAAAGGGGTGAGAGATAAAATGGCATAGTCAATTAATATCATTTGAATATGGCAATAATAAAACTAAAAAATCAGGGGGGTTTCCTCCTGACGAGGCTCGAACAGCCGAGTTATATACATATAAGTACTGTATAGTTAGTAATCTAGGGTTTAAACTTTTGTGATTTCAGTATAAGGATTTTTTTTTATTGTCTTATGTGTATGTTTTTCCGGTTTAATTGTATTGTGTTAAGGAAAATATTCACGTGGCTATCTCCCTAAGAGGGGGGGGGGTTGCTTTGGGCGGTGAACTTTTCCAGGAGTCGCAACGTGTATTCACGTTGCATCTGGCGAAAACCACCCAAAATGCCAGATCGGAGGAAGAGATATATACCAGAAACCAAGACCTTCACTCTTCAATCCATCTACCCTGCTCAATATTTTAACCACTCGGCCGTTCTTGTTCAATATTAGTATAGGAATTATAGTCTGCTTCCTATAGTCCGATGGAGCTTTGGTTAATAAAGTTACTTCGATGGCACTGAATGTTTCTATTTTTAATTTTTCCATAATTTTCTTTATTATTTATTTTGTCCCAAAAATCGTGTTTTTTCTTGCACCTAACACTTCTCATCTTCATAACTGCTGCTGGAACATTTTTTTAAATCTTAATTATTATCATTTAAATTTTTTTTTAATTTATTTAGTTTAAAGAGAATACTTTCAATTCGGGAAAAGATATAAACCATTTCATAGTTCTAGCTAAAATTTTTAATTTTTCGTGAATTTTTGAAAGATGGTCTTCGATTGCCATCAATTTCTTTGTATCGTAACACTCAAAAAACTGCACATCGTCGTTGTCGAATAAATATATTCTATTATGTCCACTTTTTGGTAACTCGACTTTTTGATTATAATAACTAGTTTACTAAGCAAATTTTCGTATGAAAAGACTTCTATGTGACTCTAAGCAATGTGCGGTGAACTGTGATTGCTAAAAAAAATATGCCATGTGAAGCCAAAATATTGTTAAATAATAACTTCTAATAAAAACTGCTAATAATAAATAAACTTTTGCACACACAGATATTGGTTTGACAGTAACAACATTCTACATATTCAAAGTTTCACCGAATACGTTTTGTCTTTCCCTAAATTGCTTAAAAGAAGAAAGGTTTAAAAAAATGTAAACAATTTTATTGAAGTAAAACTTTTTTAGGAACGACTAGAGAGTAACTCAGATTTTTTTTTTTTTTTTTTTTTTTTTTTTTTACCGAAGTAACGCTCAGTAAAGGAAGTGACGTATATGTCATATACTCCACGCTAAGCGCGCGGCGCTGACCTCAAAAAGAAGAACCACAGAAAATCCTACCTTTTCGACCACTCCGCTGCTTTCGCCAACTTCATCCTGTAAAAATACGCGGAACTTGTTAGGGAAAGAAACGGCTAGAAAAACAGTCAAGAGCCGTATCTCTGAGACATCAATCTTTATTTTATATATCAATAAGCGTTTTGAAGGTACATCCAACATAATATTTTACATGTAACCCCAACCTCACAGGAGGTTCTCGTCTCCCGATTTAAACCCTACGGAAAAACGTTTTAAGAAAACAGTCAAAGAATAATAGTTCAACACGGACGCTTCCTGGATGCTAACCCGATATCTAGACGGAACTACGGTTTAAGAACACGGCTATGTAACACCACAAAGAAACAAACACTGGCTGCAAACGGTTTAAGAACAAAACAAAAGAATGACCAATGGACACTCCGTGGATTCTAAGAACCCAACGTCAAGACAGAGCAAGCAACGGTTTAACACGGGGATGGAACACCACAAAGAAATGGACCCTGGCTGCAATCAATTCCAAACAATAGACAGAACCTGCAGTTTAAAAACACGGATACAGAATAATAATTCGAAAGCTACCAGCAGACGAAATCAACGCTTAAGAACACTGTGATAGTAAAACACATACAAAAAAAAAATTACACTGCCTGCATTCGAACCCAACAAACAGAGGAAAACATCAGTTAAAGAGCCCAGTTAACGTATAATACTAGACTATGGACATTCCCCCCATTGTAACCCAACCTCCACACGAAATAATGGTATAAGAAAACAGTTAAAGAATAATACCACTTTATCCATAAGTATTTTACGTAAACGGACGCATTTTTTCCTGAATATCATTTAAATTGATGCAAAATTCCTTAAAACTTCTAAGAACGTGTATAGCCTTCCTTTGGAAATACCATAATTATTTAGTATATGTGCATATTTGCATGTGTTAGTACACTCTGGAAAGCATTTACGTTTACTCGTGGTTAAGGCAAAGCTACTAAAGAGGTCTACTATCTGCCACGAAAATGCGATGCTTAAAATTTAATTACTTTATTGTAAAAAGTTTAATTAGCTTTGAAGTAAATTTTAAGAAACAATTTATTTATCAAAAAATACATCTATTATTAATGAAATTAGATAATGCTAGATTTAAAAAATTCCACTATAGTTGTGAGTTCAATTAATTTATCAATGAGTTTTAGGTAACTAAAGTTAAACTTGTTTGAGCAAACACAATTACAGCGCTTTTTTTTTTTTTGTAAAATTGGGTTATTATAATTGTTTAAATTTTATTCTGCAAAAATGTTGCTTATCATATCTATGCATCCAGCCTTTTAATAAATAATTTTTTTTACGCTTTGAGAAACTTTGAATTATTTGATTCCATGGAAAAATTTATTCCGGTATCTATAACCTGCCCATCGGTGAGTGAAGGGGTATTGTAGGTGATAAATCCCTGGGATTAAAATTGAAAACAAATTCTGTGTTAGAAGCTATTAAGGAGAAATCCGTCTGAGACTAAAATAAGGTAGAGACACCAAATTTGCTTCAAAATCTTTTGATTTAATACATTTTGTCCAAATTATTTAAGAAAACCTTCTCTTCTTCATTATTGAATATGATACGTGATACCGTTCCTCGCCAAATTTTTGGTCACGCTATGACTGTGACCACTAGGTTACCTTTATTACCCTTACCACCTTGTTTCGATTTTTTTTTTTAATTTACATTGACTGCTTATCTGTAATAGATGAAGAATTAAAGCGTGCTACCACCTTTTTGGAAAACCCTGTATATTGCTAAAATACACTAAATATTCGAAATTGCTATTTTAGATCATTCTTGCAGATTAGTAATTTATTTTTATATTCGGAGTAATATCGATATGAGAGAACAGCAGGATAGACTGTTCCTAAGGCCCAAAAGTTGAAAAAGTGTTTGAAAGTTGAAAAAGTTGAAAAGGTACAGGTGCAATCGTCTGGTTTCTCTAGCTGCAAGAAGTTGCTCAAATGATTCGCAAATGGCGGAGAAACAGTTTTTTATTATTTTTTTTTTTTAATGTAAGTACACACAGGTTGTGTGACACGTGACTGACGAATCAATCGATTGCTCTGTAACTTTTTTGGTGTTGAGCAGTCTATCCAGTTGCTCTTTTGAGAATAACAAGCAATCTATCGTGATTCAACGTTCGAACGCTCATTGCTTGATTATAACAATTGAAAATTAAAAACAAATTTAGATACAACGTATGCAACAGTATTATAATGTGCATTAAAATGCAGCATTCTTATTTCCCGACATTTTTGGGGAAGTTACGAACTAAATAACTGAATTGTTAAAAATATGTATGGAACTAATTTTTAAAAATCTCTTCTGTTGCAGTGCTGCCATCTATATTATAATTATGTTAGTATTTCAATACTAATTGTCTGAATTAGTATTTAGCACTTTTTTCCTCGTTCCCCCTTTTTTTTTTAAACATTGCAGGGAGCCAACCCCTTTAAGTTTTGCGGTTTTGAATCCTTTTAAAGGTGAAAACTTTTTCTAAGATAAGTTTACTAGACCAGATATCTCTTTATATTTGATTTATTTATTTATTTATTGCTCCATTTAACAGTTTGAGTGTATATTTCCATATTCTGACCTTTTTACCCCCTATTTCAATATTAAATAGTGTGTATCTACATATTTAACTCGCATATACCCATATACATACAACCAGTGACGGTTCGTGACCTGTTTCAGTGGTGGGGCCTGAAAAAAAAGGTTACAGTAAAAAAGAGTCCGTCAGTTTCAAAACTTTTAGAAAAAATTCTTAAAAATCGGAAATTTTCGCAAAGCGTATCACTCTTCGAAAAATCTTGCAGCTCAGATCCATGTTCAAGAATTTTTTCTGAAAATTTCACAAAAGCCACAGCTTTTGCGCTTATTTCAGTGTGTAAAGCAGCTTAAGAAGAACCGTCTGGAATTTTTTGGAGATCATGGTGCTATTAGTTTATTTCAATTTGTGTACGAAGACTAAATAGTTATTTTTTTCGACATACACATTAATCATTTATATATTCTATACCACTTAGTGCTGCCATCTATTGCGCGTCTGTTCAGTCTATCAAAAAGGATTTTGAGGAAATCATAGCTGCTGAAATGTGCTGACCTCTATTTATTGAATGCCGTTCTAAACTTTTTCTGGTATCAAGGATTTAAAATTTTAAAGGATTGGATATACTGCGGAAAATATTACAATTCGCAAAAGAATTTCGGTACGTAGAGAGATGCGAAAATTGCGAAAAATCTGCAAAAGAAACAATTCAGCAATTCAGGTTTGTAGAGCTAAGTTTTCACGAGATGAAATATTTAAAACTTTTTTTTTAAATATAAATTCTGGGGAATGTTAGTTGAATTTAATGCTTTTCATTGCTTTCCGGAAGTATATGCCTCACGTGTTTACATGAAAGTGGTATATTTAGCAGCACACTGAAAATCTGCGTTTTTATAAGCAATGATGCCTTGTCCGCGTTCATGGTATGTGAGACATTCAGAGACTAACATTCACGAATCTATGCCCTTTATAAAATTGGAATCGGATGAACGATATAAATGAGCAAAAGGTTAATTCATGTAGTTTTTTTGCAGCGTAAATTCATGTTTTCAAGTCTAGATCCCACCTGCTGAAAGAGCCATTGAAAAGATTTTTTTTTAGGAGAGAGATATGTCGATAAACTGCCAGGCAAATATCTGTTTTTAACACGTTATTTATTTTTTTAGTAATTATAGTACAGTGACCGCCGCTTAATTGGATCACCCCCTTTATCGAATCAAATCACGGAAGACGAAACGGTATAATTCTCTTCATAGCCTCATCCAAAGCCAGGGCCGGCCCGAGGGACGTGCGGGGGCCCCAGGCGAATCGCAAGAGCGGGGCTTCTTTTCTGTCATGTCTTATGTAAGTTACTATTACCACTACTAGTACATATTACTTTTATTTCTCTGCTTTTTTCGGGATATATCGCAACCATCTATCAAGCTCGATCTAACGTGATGGCAAAAGAATGGCCCAGGAGCGCTCTTTAAGCACGGGGCCTTAGGCGATTGCCTAGATTCGCACCCCCACCCCCTTTCGACCGGCCCTGCCATAACAAGAGCTCTGCCTTCGTCTTCGAACTTTTTACAGAAGTACCTGGATAATAAACATCCCCAACTTCGCTCATAAGGCATTGTACTAAAAGGCATTATACTTTATACACAACAGTTCCAATAAAAAATAAAAAGGGGGGTACACTAGTGCGAACAATAAAAATAAAAGGGTGCTTGAGTTCAGTACACAGTAAAAGCAATACACAGGAGAAATAGCAATAAAAATCAAAGTCTACTTAAATTGCTCAAAAAATGAACAGGATAATAAAGGAGGCATTCTTAAATATTTTTGGTAGATTTTCTTTTATAATTTCTCTTCTTCTTCTTCTTCTTCTTCTTTTTTTTTTTTTTTTTTTTTTTGAGCTTATATGATGAAATAAATCCAGAGTTCAAAAACTCAGTACAAAATAATAAAAATCTAACCTAAGCGCTGGCAAAAAAAAAAAAAGGATATTAAGTCTGAGAGGTGAGGCGAGCCTCGACCAATCAGCTACCAGTAGCTCCAAGTCTGGTGGATAAAAACTTAAGTTTAATTTTAAAAATTTAGTGGAGCTGGCGAGAAAATTAAAAACATAAAATAGAACAAGAGAGTGCTAAGAGCTCATAAATAAAACTTGAATTGTGAAAGAATATTAAATAGAACCAGATTTATTAATAAAAACGTGGAAAAAATGGTATTGTGCTATAAGTGCAATTATGCACCGGATTACGTCATAGTGACGTAGCCCATAAGGAGGGGGGAGGCAAGGATTCAGTGAAGTGTTTTTCACCATCAAATGAGGTTCTCTGAAAGCTCCAGCGTGGAGAGAGGATTATAGCAATATTAGTAATAAGAGAAAAACTTTATTAATCATTATTAATAATGTATTAATAATATCAAACATAACTAGTAATAATAGTACCAGCGCAGGGTCTTCGCCTATTTGCCAAGTCATGAGGGTCGTACTGGGGTAGATCATTCAGTGCATCATTATTAATGTTGGGAATGTTATTAATGAAGTTATTGTTCAGTCTTTCAATAAAGATAGCTACGGGGGGAGGGATATTAATCTTATAAATAAAAATGAAATTCTGTTTGTTTGTTTGTTTGTTTGTTTGTTTGTGGATTTGATTCGTATACAAATCCACAAAAATTGACCTAGGGATCGCAGCAACAATGCTTGCAACAATGCAAGCTTTAAGTACGGCCTGCCGAGGTTGAATGTGTATGGCAAGACTGGCTGTGTGTTGGGGGTCGCCGGTATCTCCCCAATCACAGTTCGTATGCCTTGCCGGGGACATGGCGGGGCTGTGTGTCGGGGGTCGCCGGCATCTCCCCAATCATAGTTCGTATGCCATGTCCTTTTTTTTTTTTTTTTTTTTCTTCGAGAAATGAGTTAGGTCTCATTTTGGTGTGTATTCGTGCATTTGAGACAATCGCCGATGCCGGTGACCATGTTTCCACAGCTTGTTTTTACGCTACACGTTCGTGCATGTAGGTCTTTGACGTTCAGCAGCAGGTTCATCCTTTTTAACACTTGCCAATAAGAATGAAAAGTGTTTATGATTTTGGTTTGTCTGTCTGTCCGTGCTCTAACTCCCGTAAATATGCATCGATTTCGACGAAATTTAAATATGTTACTAGCTGCGTGCCCGTTCTCCGCGCGGTACGGAACGAAACTTTTTCTTCTATGTGTAGTTCGAATTGATTCCAGTGATTTGGAATCTTAAAATAAGCAAAATGATTTGACTCTTGGTGTAAAGTTACTCATTAGTTATTCGTAAAGTTAGTTTAAGTACTGACCTGTGACCATTGTTAATATTATGACGCAAAAAACTATGCCGGTGTCATTCACAATCAGAAAAGAAAAGCGTGACGGTTTGCAGTGAAAATTCCTTATTTTCAAAATGGCTCATTTCTGCATCATACTCTTTTTTAGATTTAAGCTATGCCATTAATACCTTACATACTACATGATGTGGAGAACCGTTTTATTTTATAATTAAATAGTTGTGTACCCGCTCTTCGCAAGGCAAGATGAGAACATTTTCCTAAAATGTGATCAAAACTACTTGTGACAAAACGAAATCTCCAAGAAAAAAGTTCTGTTACAGTCTTTTCTGTTGAAACTACCGCGGGATATATTAACGCGACGTAGAATTACTTAATGTTTTGTTAGCTGTGATGTAATACGGCTGTTGAAAAATGAATAGAAGACTTAGTTTCAAGAAATATTTATTAATGCGGTATATTGTGTTTTGATCAATATTGCCTTATCATATCTACTTACTATTACTTGTTCATTGGAAGCATTCTGCCAAAACGTTCGAACTATGGACTGAAAAACGTTTGATTCAAACTCGATTGCGCCCCTAGGGACCCTAAGATAGCTAGGGGCGGGGAGGGATATTAATTTCTTTATAAAGATGGGCGTTTCTAATATAATATGGCATATCTGCGATTTGCCTAACTGCCACATTCTTGGCTCTACACAATTTATTTAAGTTAGTTTTCGCTGCACACGACCATTACTGACAACTATGCCAAAACAACTATAGGTGAGGATGGGTCTTAGAAAGGAATTGACACTTGTTTTTAAAAGATAAAGCAGAATTCCGAGCCAGTAAGGGGTCCTGCCTACTGCAGACGGACGGGCGGTTATATAGGCTCCTGCCTTTCCTGAGTACGCACAAGTTATGATCGCGCATGCTCAGTTTCTTAAAAAACCCTCGCTATTATTAATTTTGTAAACTTTACACATTAACTGGATTAAAAATCTGTTTTAGAAAGTGGAATGTCATTTCATTTTTAAGCTATACTTTTTGAAATTAATTATGCAAGAATTATGAGTTATATTAGTTAGTGAAATCTTTTGGATTATATTGTAATATTTGCGATTTGGCAAGTCGAATAGGTATCTGCGTGTGGGTGGGAGACTTGGACGAAGGGCTTTTTAAAGGGTTCTAAAGCGCATTCACGTTACATCCAGAGAAAACTGACCAAAACTCCAAACCGTTACATCGACAGCCACGCGATGGGGCAGAACCCGGGACCTTCACACTTCAGCCAGTGTCTTAATCAGTTAGCCATGGTAGGAAGAATTCTTTTATGACTATAGGTCATGCGCATTAAAATAAATAATAGCAATATGCCATGATTTATTTATACATAATTAATATATCCAGAGCCACATGGAATTTATTTCTAGAATCTCAAAGTGAATGACCTATTTTTCATTCATTTATCTACTTCAGTATTCACAACTGCAATATTGTTTTCATGCTGTTTTTTTATTATTATTTTTTTAAACTGCATTGAAAATTAAAACACCTACATGAAAAATACTGCACAGTATGAAATTTAAATTAATTTGCTAAAGCTATCAATTGAATTGGTTCCTTAAAGTATCTTGTGACAATATACCTTAAATTTTGCCATAAAAGGAAAAAGAAAATCTCATGGTAATAAGTTTAAAATTATAAATAGCTAAATAATTAGAAAACACTTCTTTAAAACATTTTCAGAATATCAAATTGAGATTGATTTTGATTTATAAAAAACCGCACTTAATTATATTTAAGGTTATTCTTTAAGAAATTACGCAAATTTTGAGTAATTTTTAATAGAAACTAATTGAGATAGATTTGAAAAGTTTTAAACGGTCTCTTAAAAAGTAGCGGTTATGCATTATTGCAAATGGTGAAATTAAAATATTTACAAAATATTCAGAAAAGAAAATGCTAATCATGATGTATTTTGCAATATTTACCTAATCAAATAATTTTTCTGTCCAGTTTTCAAGGTAATTTTCATGCTTAAGAATAGTTTCTAAAAGTTGCACGAAGAGTATACGTTTACTGATAGTATAATCGCATAGTGTATTAGGTGAAGGAATACAATTGTTTCGATTGTTTAGCGTTATTAATCTATTTTTTGAAGCTGTTTAAAATTCTTGTGATTCTCATCGCTTTCTAAAAGAAACAGCCTTAAAGAAGCATATTTTTCCACATTCACATGTAATGAGGTACTTCAAACCGGGCATTTTAAAATGGGGATTTTGTTGAATATTCATAAGTACATATTCACTGAAAAATTTGTATCCGATCAGAAGCGTTCTGGCATTATTTAGTAACTAAAAATAAAAAGTAAAATCGTAAATAAATAAATTCTTAGTTATACATGCGTAATTAATTGATAGTTGGCTAGTACATTGATTATTCGGCTGAAAAACTATATTCATCAAAAACATAATGAGATCATTAAAACGTATAAAAAATTGTACGCTTAGCTTTTGTCTTTTACCACGTTTACAAAAACAAAAACGACAAACGCAAAAATCCATTTAAAGTTACAAATCAAAAAGCCGAGTTTCTTTTCAAAGACACCTGTCGTTTTTCCTCACTAAAATAAGCAACGGAAATGCACTACTTTTATTGTTCAGGAAATGAACAGATAATAGTTTTACTTCAAGTCTAATTATCGGTCAGAGTATATTTATAATATCAAAATATAAAATGAGTTGTTCGTTTAGAAGTGTATTTTAAATTTCGTGTCATTTCTTTATCTGCAAACACTTAACGAAAAGCTCTTTATTTGTAACAAGAGTTGCAAGATCCACGCTTTTAAAAATTTTTTGTCATACTTTCATTTGTTTCATTAAAGAAATATTCGGAAATTAACAGGACAGTTTTTTAAACGTAGGATTGTATTCCAGAGCGGGAAAAAAAGATAAAAAAGCAGACTCTTGTAATTCATAGGGTTACTTTAACCCATTTGTGCCTGGATATTATTGCGACTTTCTTCGATTTTTACTGATAACAGAAATAATAGATATATTTCTGACGTCAACTTCTTGAACAAGGGATGATTTCTTTTAAAATCATTATGCATAAAAATCGAAATATCAACATCCTACTGGGTCATGTTAAAATATTTTGTAGAGTTGAGGCTCAATACTCATGAATAAAGGCTAGGAAAAATAAATAACGTTTTCGACTACTAGCGAAAATGCCGTCCCAAAAAAGGGACACTAGGCATAAATGGGTTAAAACTTACTTTTGTGGATTCAGGAACCAGAAGTGGTTAACTTTATAAAGAAACAGACCACATACAACCGTTTGATAGGCATGGAGAAATAGGGAAAATTCAGGGATGCCATTCAACTCGGAAGATGTTAAAAAAAAAAAAATCAGTATGGTTGCCAATTTTGGCCTTCTAAAAGGGTCTAGGTTCTTGAATTCAAGCATGGAACAGAAATATTATTCGTAAAAATGATTGTATACTCTTGAATCATCAATTTTAATCAAAATATAGTTTGCATGTGGAAACAGAGCGAGAACCAATTGTTTCAGGTAAAAGATTAAGGGTTTATTATAACAAATTATTACTAATTCAGAGGTTTAACGAAGAATAAACTGGTTGGTTTGCCTAGATATTTTGAGCCGGTAGTTTGTACAGGCTGTTGTAAGAATAAAAAAAAAAAGCAATTCTAAGTAATCCTAACTAAATAAATCCTGCAGAAATTTCAACAAAAGATATTATTATTATTTTTTTTTATTTTCATTATAAAATTCATTGAAGATGGGTCTCCCGAAATATACTTTGAAGCAAATTGAAGAGCTGAGACGATAAACATGTGAGGTGACTACTATTCAGGAACACGGGCGCCGCTAGGATTTTTCATAAGGGTGGGCAAAATATCAGAGCGAGACGCATGCGCACATACGCACACGTTATAACAGTTTTGTAGGATTTTACTCTATGATTAAATTAAGTAAAATTACGGTTTGTTTAACATAAAAAATCAAATTTTAGATTTTGTACATTTATTCATAATTCTGTGTCATTTCTTCAAAAAAAGATGGGCATTTGCCTACCTATTCCTATTGGAAAAGAGTAAATATAACTGCGAGACAAGGACATGCGATTGCTTATCTGGTAGTAGTGCATTTCAGAGCTATTTGAAGTTATAAAGGCAAATAAAATCAGATGACTGATTCTCTTGCAAAATAATTCTCACAATTTCTCAGAATATATACGTAGATATTTGTTCTGTACGCGAGTGTCTGTTTTCATCCAATATACGTAAATACTCTGCCTCTGATGTTTCATCCATTAGTTCCTGAAGTAATGCGCTCGCAATTTACTCAAGTGTATGCCCAGTAACATTTTTCTCAAGTTTCATTGCAGTAACGTAACTCGATTCCTTCTAGTCTTTAAATAGTTCTTCCATTGTTTTATGTAAGGCGAATTCTCGATACACTGAAAGAAAGCTCTTTTTAGGCATTCATACTGAGAACGGATTTATCCGACACCATGAAAGAATACTGAAAAGTGATATTCTCTCTGAAAGGGGATTATGGAAAGCAATGTAATGCCAGTAAATGTGCGTCTTTTCTTTATAAAGTTTAGAACAGCTAATAGCTGAAAGATTTCAGGTGCATTTAATACAAGTTTGGATGATCTATCTGTGCTGTAGTAAATTTTCAGGATGATAAATGTTTCGGAACCAGTTTTGAAAAATTCTGTGAGATTATATAAGCACAAAATAAGTCATTTGTAGGATTAAAATCAATCGCTCATTGTGATTTTACGCTATTTTATTTAATTCAATTTCCCTTTAGAGTGAATATTGATTTATTTATTTTTTGGTCTTGCGTTGAAACTCTCTCTCTCTCTATATATATATACAAGCCATTCAAACCCAAAATTATCCCCTTAAAATAACTCTAACTATCAATGTATTACACTTCCTTTATCTAACATATATTTGATATCGATATGTCTTCGCTCTACAAACTCATGCTGTCAGCGATTTCTAGGGGAGGAATTTACTAATTTAACAAATTATCGCTGCAACCGAGCTGATGATAGGAGGCCCTCCTCTAGTGAAGAGTTTCCAAACTAACCGTAGTAAGCCCTGAACCTTTTCTTTTAGGAGTGTGCGTGTGTGGTTTCCTTATTCTATTTTGTAAATAGCTGCAGATAGTCTTTTAAACAGGAAGCAAAAATAAACACGAATTCACTTGGTCATCTCATTTTCCAAACATAATCTTGCAGTTTAAATTTTCTTTCTTTATTGAAAGTTTCATTGAAAATTAACGATATTTATGGAATTGCTTTTAATATTATTTTGGAAGAAAGACATTTTCTCCGATCATTCTGTATACGATCTTGAATATCAACAAGATCGGACAACACTGTCCTGTCCTAACTACGGTTGAACTAACTCCTGCTGTGTCCTATCTTCTGTCTATATCATCCACATGTGCTCCTTTCAAACTAGATCTCTTGAAGAGCACTAGACGTTAGATATATACAGGGTGTATCTAAATTGGTTCGACAAAATATTATGGGAGATAGGGCACATAATAAGGAATCAGAATCACAAAGCAATGTGGGGTCGAAAACGTTGTCTTCGTGTAGCTGTTAATAATCACTTTAGAACGGGTGCTGAAGCAACAGTGATCTTTCCGACCATTGTGTGCCAAAAACTAACTTATTTTTCTCAGAAAAGATGTGACTAAAATTAGCAGTTTATAAATTCTACTTTATTTCTTGGATGAGATTATTGAATACAAGCCCACTGTATACGAAATTTGCTTAAGAAATTTGGTTAACATTTCAAAACTTTTCATAAAGTGATTATTAACAGCTACATGAAAGCAATGTTTTCCACCCCACATTACTATGTGATTCTGATTCTTTATTATGTGCCCTATCTTCCATAATATTTTGTTGAAAGAATTTAGATACACCCTGCAGATATATAGATAAACAGATAGATAGATAGATACAGGGTTGTCCCAAAACGACAGTAAGAGGATTTAATCTTATTTTAAAAACAGTGGGCAATGAAAATTTGAAGAAACGTGTTCAAAAGGAGGTAGGCAAAAAGTAATAGCCACTAGTGAACCTGTTTCAGCAGAGGGGCCCGTTAAAATTACTGAAAGTTTTATCCCAAATCGGTAGACATTTTTAGCAATTACGGTTACTGTCTCAATCATCTTAAAATACGTTCATTTATTTCTAAAAGTTGTTCCAAATAGTTTCTTAAGGAATCGAGAGATTATTCTCTTAGTATTGTTACTGGGGGCAACAACAGAAAGTGGAAAGTAAACAAAGAGCTTCCCGCACAATCCTTACGCTTCGATGAACCAATCAGTGCATGTTGATGTATCTGCGTACGGACATCACTACCAATAGCAGCGTTTGAAAATTTCCAGCATGTCATGTGACTCGTAGTATTTATACAAATATTTATTTAAAAAGAACACTTTTTCGCATTATTTCACTTCACTAATTAACTATCTGAAGTTCATCTCCCCAATTACACATTTTCTCCTTCCATTAAAACTGTATGCTGATGTATGCTATTGTCTATAAAAGAATTTCGTATGTGATAGTCCCCGGACTTCATGACTTCATCTTTTCCACGGCTTTTTTTTTTCGGCGAAAGTATAAATGACACTTTTATTCAATATTGAATGTAAATTTCATTAATGAAACGTTTATTAAAGTTGAATTTGTACCACCGCCAGCTGCAGACATAAACATATAAGTTAACATTTACAACAAATTACACGAGGCCGGCTTAAGAGTTACAAATTTTTACGCAGACAAAATCATACAACAGACAGAGCTATATGCATTTTACTTAGAACATCACACAACTGATTCGTCATGTTATGCTATTTTCAAACTCGAAAAGTGTGTTTGTACGGAATTTTAATAACACTTCAAAACTGCTCTCACAAAATAACTATACTTTATAGTAAGAACAATGAATTCAAATATCTAACAATGAAGGCAAAACAATGAATTCAAATATCAAACAATTTTTCATTGATTTTACCTATCGAAAAATACAGTTATTTTGAAAACTTTAAAATGTACAACATTGAGTCCTTTTCTTAAAGCACAGTATTTTATATTTTTAAAATGTAATACGAAAAACAATCTGATGTAGAAAAGAACTGCCAAGCGCTTTTATTCGACAGATAAATCAGCTGAGGGTGTGGGGAAACTATTCCATTTGTGTGCTCTAAATGTTTTGCTCTCTTTTATACTTTGAGAAATACGTAAAAGTTTTTCCATAACAGTCAAGAATTCCCGACAATCTTGTAGAAACTGGGCAGATCTTTACAAATACAAGCGCTGAGAAGGCTCTTTAAAATGGTCCACACGGTTGTAATAAACGGAGTCAGAAATTTAACAATTCCAAAAATTACGTTTTTGGGCGAATATTATATATTTTTATTTAGCATGCACTGTATATGTTATCTTTTTAAAAAGAAAGTTTTCAACTAGGAGAAGGGAGTTGAAAATATCTTGCTTATATATTTTGTACTAAAAATATCCTGTTATTCTGAATATTTCTAAGAATGCAGAAGTGTTTCTTTAATAATGTGAAATAAAAATTTATATTTGATATCTTATCTTTCATGTAAATCACATACACATCAATTATTTATTTACTACTTCGGGCTTTCTAAAGTAATATTATAATGTATGCATTATTTTAGTTAACTGATAAAAAATAAAATTAACAAAATTTAAACAATAAGTGATCTTGTATAGTTTCAGTCAGAAATTAAAGAATAAGTTAAATTCAGGAATTTTTTTATATTCTTCCCTTAATTATTATCAATATTTTTTTATTTCATTCGTTTATTTATTTATATTTAACTTAATTTTTTTTTACTTAAAAAAACCTGTTTTTTTCGTTGTTGCTGTTCTTGCGTTTTCAGTGAAGAATTTATTTATATTCATCCACCAAGAATAGCTTCATAATACATGCACAAAAATACTCTATGAAAACTAATTAAATAGAACAATACTAAACACAAAATTCAATTGAAATGTTTTGCGTTTAAACTAACAGAGAGAATGCTCTCTTTTTAGTAAAATAGTGTTTGCCCATTTTTTCGTTTAAATACTTGCAGCATGAAAATAAGAAAATAATCATAACTCTGAAGAACTACGTAATTTTACAGGGTTTTTACAGGTATTGAGAGTAAAAAGAGAAAGAAAAAGCAATAATATTCAAGAATTTTAGAGTATATTTCGCTTTTTCTATATTCTTATCCATTGCGAAAATATTTCGCGATTATGCACTTTCAATTAAAGTTTGAAACCATCATAAAATTTAATCAAAACTTTAAAAATATTTTAAACATCATAATAGTTATAAAAAATTCCAATTGCCCTGCATTGCTTCTCGTAGCATCCTTATGTTATAAAAATAAAATCTATTTTTATTTCAATTTACAATTTGTAACATTTTTAATGATGATACTTCTAGTTCTAAGAAATTTCGTAGAAATGTACTAAAATAGTTCTGCAGTATAAAAAATCTTAAAGAATATAGATATTCAATTTTTTCACCTGAGAAAAGATATATTGTTTCCTTAATTGTGTATTTCGAAAAAAATTATGTGATTTCGGTACATAAGTACAAGTATACTAATTTTGTCAAGTCCTTCGGAATTTCTAGAACACCTCTTTGCAAGCTGTACCATACATAGTAATGAATGATGAATCCGCATCAGGCACGAAGCTCCCAGAAAAAATTCTTAAAAATTGAAAATTTAGCAGGATATATCATCCTACGAAAACTTTGGCTGTGGAGCTTCATCTTGAAGACTTAGAAAGTTTCATAAAGACACTGTTCTTTCATTTATTACGGTGTGTTGTGCAGGTTATGACGGATCGTACTGAATTTTTTCTATTTTCTGGGACAATTAGTTTATTTTTCTTCGTGTAAAAAGTTCGCGATAAAGATTTTGTTTCTTCGAACAACAGCCTTAAACAGTCAGACATTTCGTAAAACATTTTCTTTACATCTGTCAATCCTGAAGCAAAGACCGCATCATAATTTTGTGATGAGACACGGTTATAAGACCTTAATTTTTAGAATTATAAATAATTAAAATTAAACTCAATTTATCCGACGGGGATAGAAATGCCTTATTAGGATAACAAAAAAGACATACAACTAGTTTATCCGAAGTTAAAAGAATGTAAAAATTAAAACAAAAAATATTTCGTAGAATATTTTCTACGACTGCGTAAATCATACGAGAAAGGATACATAAAAGTCCGTGTTTCATTGCATTGATTTAGCTTGAATTCTTACAGTGATAAATAAAAAATGAAAAATTAAAATAACAACAATAAATTAACAGAAATTTGGTGCAACAAACCTTTACACACCTTCACAACAATTGATTTCTGGCAAAGACTCTGTAACAATGCACTCTGCAAAGGCAACTTCCAACAATTGTCAATTCACACTTCTCAAAAACTCCAAACCATAGATCAACGTAACTATCTCTTGATTAAATATATAACGATAATTATAGTGCGACTTTCCTTCATCTAAAACGCTCAGGTGTTTAAACCATCCACTTTCCATCAAAGATCCTTCAGAGAATAATCCCGGCTTCAGAATGAAGTTCGGTAAAAGAATTAGAAGGTTCTTCCAGCGTATTCGGTAAGTACCGTTTGGTACTGTTTTTGGAAAACATTTTTGCACTTGGTCATAAGATTAGAATCTTATTAGTATAATTTGCATATCTATACATCTTTAATAGAAGTCGTTCAACTTTTCGTCATAAAATGGGGTTGAATTAGTCGAAACGGTGAACCATAACTTGGTTGTTACATTGATCTGCTCAAGAACTAAATCATGGTTCAACGTGTCTCCATGGAAAGGTTGCAGCTAATTTAGCACCATTTTATGGCAAAAAGTTAAATACTCTTACTAACGGAGTACACGGGGATAGAAATGACAAATCTATCGATTACTTGTAAACATAAAGAATGAGGATGAATTTTTCCTCTTGCTCCAAACTAAAAAAGAAAAAAAAAATCATTTTACAGGATAGAACCTAATTATCAAAGAAACTGGGTGCGGTCCGTTTACCGAAAATCACAATTTTCGGACATTCGAGGCCGACCAATGACCGAGTATATAAGACACCCTTTCAGCCAACTGCATAAGAGTAATAAAATTGAAGAAAGTACTGAAAAAAAAAAAAAACAGAGATCATCACTGATTGTAATAAAATCAAGACAGCTGTTGATACGCTAGACAAAATGGTAGCTACCTATATTTCGAATCCGTTATTCATTTGTTGTATTTAGCAACATTTTAGACAAGTCTGCATATAATGCTTTTGCAATTTATTGTAAAATAAATAAATCATGGAAGAAATCGATGAAGATTTTTCTTTTTTGTAAGCGTGGGTGAAAATCGAAAAACTCATAAAAAAGCGAATGGAAACAAGAGAAAACTCCCCAAGACGACACGCTGCGAAACGGGTGATTCAAAGGGCCGAAATTTGACGAGACGCTGGGCAGGGCGGATTAAAGTGTTCTCTGGTGATTTGGCGTGCAGTCAGACTCCTTTGGCAAGTGTCGTTTCTCCCGCTGTTATGCACTGCACGCTAGGGGTTGCCGCCCGCACCGCAAGTTGATCCGCGAAAAACAGTACAGTTAGAAATTCCATGTTCTTTTCCTAATATTTTTTTAATTTATTTGTTGATTAATTGTTCTAAATATATTTTTTAATGCATTTAAAATTGCAGTCTAAAATTACAAATCTAAAATTTTTATTCATATTTAAATGCATGCATTTAAATGTGAATAAAAAATTTTAGATTTGAAGGTAATATGTTACGGAAATAAAAAAAAAAAACAGTGGACAGTTAAAAAGCAATCATCATTTGTCTTTTGTATGAAATTTACATACGATTAGAGAAAACCCTTCTTTATTAAATGTTTAATCCGGGGTTTTAGCAATTAATAGATATGGATTATAGATGCAGATAAACTCTTCGGGTTTAAACCTATATGTTCCTATGGATGCAGATTGAAGCGAGGACGAAATTTGCATTACTGATTCTTGTAGGATACTGAAAGATTAATATGGGCTAGCAATAATCAACAAATAAAATTAAAAAAATATTAGGAAAAGAAGATGGAATTTCTAACTCTACTATTTTTCGCGGATCAACTTGCGGTGCGGGCGGCAACCCCTAGCGTGTAGTGTATAACAGCGAGAGAAACGACTCTTGCCAAAGGAGTCTGACTGCACGCCAAATCGCCAGAGATCACTTTAATCCGCCCTGCACAGCGTCTCGTTGAAATACGGCGAAGTGTGAAGGTCCAGATTTCTGGCTGTCGATTTAGATCGCATAAGAACCCCTTAAAAAATCCACCGACCAAGACATTGCTCCCTCTGGCAGATAGCGTTGGCGTGCTTTGCCAAATTAAAACAAAGCATTCGGACATTTGAGAAAGCTTCAGTTTTGAGTGTACCCACATGTCACAAGTGTTATTTGTCTGGCAAGAAAGAAATTTCGATTTACACAAGTAAACAGGTTACAATTAAACTTCCCTTATTAGCAGGGTTCTGTAGGGTGTCTCCGAATTCATGGACTGAACTTTAAGAATAGGTAAAATACACATAAAGAAGTATTTTCTGTATAGTAATGTGGTGCCGTGGGGGCGGAAGTTAAAAGTACCAAGAGATTTCAGCAAGATGGGGATCCATCTACACACATCACACACTTTTCACAATGATGTGCCTAACTACTTAAGCATTTCCCTTTTTACGAAAATACATTTCAAGGAGGGTCAGAAATGAAAAAAATAAGATTTTTTTGATGGATTTTGAAATTTTGATGCAACCAGAATGCGTCAAAGGCTCGTGAAAACTCCAAACATTCATTAAAAAAGAAGAAATCATGATTCAAAATTGCAGATTGCATGAAAAGGAGTAGAGATACTTAGGATTTTTTTATTGGAAACTTGCTTCCCGTTGTGCAATTCAAAGACACCTACCGGTAACATTTGAAACTACAACCTTTCTTGTCATTAAAACAAATCCGATCACCCTCTAACCTATTTGTGCAATCCGCAATTTTCTATTTTTATTTATTCTTTTTATTGAATTTTTAAAGTTTTTACTGACTTTTTGATCACCCTGTATTTAATATTCTGATAGAACCCATCCTCTGCTGTTATATATTTATTTTTCAAATAAATAAACATTATTTCAACACAATTTTCTTGCAGTCCATCTTGCTTGAAAAAAAACAAAAATGAAAACATTGAAGAACTAGATGATGACGAAACAAGCCTGTCCGCTGAACATATCGAGTTTCTGGAAAACTTTAGCGACAGACATACTGAGAGGATCGCTCATAACATGCTATCTGAAAGTTTACAGCCCTACTTCAGAAGATCTGAAAAGAATGATCAAGGAGACTGTCCTCCAGTCGTTACATCACGCAGAATGAGTGACATCCCTAAAGAGCAAACCAACTTCGAAGAAACAGATGAATATAAAAGTCAGATCCACAAAAAAGATTTTGAAAGCGAAGAAATACGGGAAATAAGATTCAAGATAAAAAAAGAAATAAAACTTGAAAAAAAGAAAAAGAAACCACTGAGAGCCAAAACTGTTTCCCTGAACAATCTGGACTTGATTTAAACAGAAAAACTGGCGATCTTGAACCTGGATATGATAAACAAGAAATAAAACTTGAAAAAAAAAAAAGAAAAAGAAACCACTGAAAGCCAAAACTGTTTCTCTGAACAATCTGGCTTGATTTAAACATAAATACTGACGATCTTGAACCTGGATATGATAAACAAGAAATAAAACTTGAAAAAAAAAAAGAAAAAGAAACCACTGAGAGCCAAAACTGTTTCCCTGAACAATCTGGATTTGATTTAAACAGAAAAACTGACGATCTTGAACCTAGATATGATAAACACGAAATAAAACTTGAAAAAAAAAAGAAAAAGAAACCACTGAGAGCCAAAACTGTTGCCCTGAACAATCTGGACTTGATTTAAACAGAAAAACTGACGATCTTGAACCTGGATATGATAAACAAGAAATAAAACTTGAAAAAAAAAGAAAAAGAAACCACTGAGAGCCAAAACTGTTTCCCTGAACAATCTGGATTTGATTTAAACAGAAAAACTGACGATCTTGAACCTAGATATGATAAACACGAAATAAAACTTGAAAAAAAAAGAAAAAGAAACCACTGAGAGCCAAAACTGTTGCCCTGAACAATCTGGACTTGATTTAAACAGAAAAACTGACGATCTTGAACCTGGATATGATAAACAAGAAATAAAACTTGAAAAAAAAAGAAAAAGAAACCACTGAGAGCCAAAACTGTTTCCCTGAACAATCTGGACTTGATTTAAACAGAAAGACTGATGATCTTGAACCTGGATATGACGATTATGAACCTGAAGAAATACTTAAAGCAATAGAAGAATACCAGTTATCAGATCATGAAATAGGATTTTTCTATGATTTTGAAAGTTACGAATACAGCAGTGATTCAGAGGAAAGCATCCAATCCGATGAGATCCAAATAACATCTCGAAATATTGACCGAAAAAAACTACTCCAGATATTCAAGCGTGACAAATGGAATACATGGACTGATTTAGATGGTGAGGAGTGCATTCACGAGCCCTCTTCAGAATATGGGATGAGTGAGATGAGAAGAGAAGATCCTCTGGTAAGAATTTGATGTTCATAAAATAGTTTTATAATTATACATTTACATTTGGGAGTAAATTAATTCAGAAATTATGTTATGATGATATTATATTTTATGATGAATAATTTTTATATATATAAAACGTACGTAGCAAGTTTGACTTTTACTCGAATACTATTTTGAGAGGATGTACTTCCCTAGGATTTTGTTGATATTTTCCGAGTACCCTGTATATATACAATGGGGTAACGTATGCGGTTATTCTCGAAAACGGGTTTAATGAGGCAAATTAAAATGCGTGGTAATTTAATAATAAAAGATCTGAATCCGTTGTGACTTACAGCACTCTTATTTATAGAGCATTTTGGTTCTTTTAACTTCGTTATTGCTGGGTTTGGTTGAATACATATAGAGTACTGAGAAAATTAATGTGAACGAAACAATAAAACTAAACTAATTGATTCTGTAATCCATACGTTGCTTCTAGACCTGCAATATGAGAAAACTAAAAAAAAAAAAAAAAAAAAAATCTGATGTGTCCAACACATGACTTCCTTGCACGTCCATTAGATCAAAAATATTTTCGACGCACTTCCTCTAAATTTATTTGTTTGAAAGAGATAAAATATCAATAATAGTAAGGTTTAGCGATTTCTAGCCAAATATTTCGATATCGCCAAGCTGAGTTCAATTTGAAAGATTTCCTTCTGACACTTTATTTGGCGATATTTCACCAAAAGCCGACAAACTTGAGATAGTCTGCGAGATTTTGGGGATAGCCAAAGTAGTCATTGACCACAGACTTTCAATGAATTGAATGCATCCATACACCTCAATGTATTTAAAGTCATTTGGCTCACCCCGTAAATAAATTCTCAGTCGATTGCTGTCAAAAAAGATATGGAAAACAGTTAGATATTACAATAGTTCTAAATACAAAAGTTAAAAAATCTACGGGTTAAAGTTTTAGTGTTATACAAAATACGAAATAATTTTTGGCGCCAAATTTGGCGGTATTTCGGCGAAACTCGTCAATGTCGACGACATTTGGCGAGATTTTAAGCATGAACCAAACAATGAGAGATTATCGCCAAATTTGGCGATATTTCGCCAAAATTCGCCAAGAACGATGACAAATGGCGATACTTTGGGCATCGACCAAATGACTGACTATCGCCAAATTTGGCGATATTTCGCCAAAACTCGCCAAGGACGAGGACAGACGGCGAGATTTTGGGCATGTACCAAACAATGACTGTCTACAGTTGTATTATAATGAAGATGTCCATAGACATTAAGGTACTGAAATTCTTTTCGGTGGTCCTGTAAATAAACTCTCCAGTAGATTGGAACCAAAAATCGAGATGCACAACTAGATGTTACAGCATTCTTATATATGAAATTTCATAATAGTTTTTGAGATTTGAGAGTTAAATATGCACACACGTACACCAAAAGTCGCCAAGCTTGGCGACTTTTGGCATAGTTCTTGAGGGAGGCACGTGACCGTGGTCGGACCATTACCTAACTTATGTGGTAGGACGGCATTGTGCTTGAAATGGATGAATGTCCCTAAAATTGCCATTGACCGTGATGTATTGGAAATCTTTTGAGTGTTCCTGTAGCAGAACTACAAATGATAAAGACACTTTTTTTAATGGAGAAATTCATTTTCTAACTCTTTACAGCATACATCACTTCTGAGTCGTTTGAAATAGCCCAATACCTCTAAAAAAACGCTTTGATGAATTTCGACCCATAGAGCGTAATGTATTTCGAATCTTTTGGGCGGTTCTGTAGATAAACTATCCAGTCGAATGGAATCGAAAGGGGAGGTGCACAACTAGATGTTACAGCAATCCTAAATATAAAGTTTCAACATTCTACGCCTAATAGTTTTTGAGATATGCGAGTTTAATGAGTTTCGGCCCATTGAGCGTAATGTATTTCGAATGTTTTGGGCAGTCCTGTAGATAAACTATCCAGTCGAATGGAACCAAAAGGAGAGGTGCACAACTAGATGTTACAACTATCCAAAATATGAAGTTTCGACATTCTACGCCTAATAGCTTTTGAGTTAGGCGACTTTAATGAATTTCGGCCCATAGAGCGTAATGTATTTCGAATCTTTTGGGCGGTCCTGTACATAAACTATCCATTCGATTGCCCCCAAAAGGAGAGGTGCACAACTAGATCATAGAACAATCCTAAATATCAAATCTCAACATTCTACGACCAATAGTTTTTGAGATATGCGAGTTACATACATACGTACGTACGTACGTACAGACGGCATGGAAAAACTGGCCACAGCAGACTCGCCGCTGGTCAAAATGAGTTGCAGACGCGTTAATATGATCGTGCATGCTAGCCTACGATAGGATGCATCGAAAAAAATTTTAAAATTAAATTTAGAGGCAGTCAAAATCGGTTTTTTTGTCGAAATTTGGCCCCCAAAATTTTTCGGGATCACATTACTTCCTTATACTACGTACAAGGAAGTAAAAATAGTCCACTTAGTCCCAAACTATGCTTGACAATATTATAAAAGCCAAAGGTATGCATATGTATATATAAAGAAAGAAAAGCATGTGAATATAACTCGTTCTCCTTTTATTGTTCGTAGCCAATAAACGATTTCTTTAAAATAACAGTTGCGTTCACATTAACTCACATGTAGCTCTGTGAGCACATATTTAAGGTAAATTCTTTTAAGCAGTGCAAGCAAAGACACGTTAATAAACATTCTACCGTTTCAGATCATATGATTACAGAAACAGTTTACATAATCATCCTTAAATGAATTGAAATGGGAAAAAAAAGGCTAATACCGATGGCATTCTTGAAATGTCACGACGTCATTCATGAAATGTGACCCAGTCATGTAAGTGGGGCGAGGAAGGGATGACTCAAATGAAATGCCTGTTCAAAATGTGACTTCATATGTATTTTTTTTTATGAGATTACTTTAAAACACACACACACACATACATATACATGTATGAATGTCTGTATGTGTGTGTATGGAGAGAATATCTCTTTTGATATGCCACACAACTGAAATCCTATTATTTGGTTGTCACTAATTATAATCTTCTGGGTATGACCCCCGAAAAATACGTAGAGGTTATAATTTACATTCTATTGATTCATGTATCATTTGGTAATTTGGCTTTAGTACTGTTTGGCCCTCTGATTCTGCTGATATACTTTTTTTCCCCTACGAGCTGTCATTTTTGTCATATGTCATATATATAATTAATAGGTAAAACACCAAGTATAAACTGCAAATATGACATAGTTAATTGTGGATGCTTAATTTGAATCTATATGCCATTTTTGCATTGTGAAATTATTTATATATTAAGATTAATAAGTAAAACACAAAGAATGTCACTGCAAAAATGACATACCCCGTAGGAAAAAAAAGCGTATCATCAGAATGAGAGGGCCAAACAGTATGAAACTCGAAATACAATGAACTAAATTAAACAAGAATAAATGGAATGGAAATTACAATCTCTGGGACATTCGTCTGGGGCCATACCTAGAAGATTATAATTAAAGACGACAAAATAGTAGGATTTTGGCTGTGTGGCATATCAAAAGAGATTCTTTCCACACATTTAGGGCCCATCCTACTATAGAAAAACAAGAAAATAAATACATAATTAATTTGAAAGTAAAATAGTCGAAAAACACTGCAAGACAAACATATCCAACAGGATTAATGTAGATCACATGGCATAAGACAGCCAATTTTGTTGTAAGAATGTTGCCAAAATCAAGAAGTGAAATACCGATGTTCGAATGAATTTGAGAATTCGAATGTGTAATAGTAGAATAAAGATTGTAAAAGAATTGTCAGAAATAGTAGTGCAAAATTATTTTAGAATTAACATACAGGTATATTTATTAAATTATAATTATAATTATTGAATAATAATGAATAGAGATGGTATAGGCAATGAAATATTAATAAAATTATTGTATTTAAAGCTACAATGATATGTATTAGCTAAATACATACATTTTGTATATTTTTCAGAAATTTTTTCTAATATTGAGATAGAACTTTTAAAAACTATGTTTATATTAAATATATACGCTCTAGTAAGTAAATTACGTAGTGGATCTCACACTTATAAGTGTCACTAGAGGGCAGCACTGTATTCGAGAAGCATCGCAAGCTAATATCATAAGTTATATGGTATCGGGTACAAGGTTATGATTTTTTATTTAACTAGGTATACTAACTAAAGTAGAATGAAGTTATTTTAATACTAAATAAAGTTATTATAATATTAAGTATAACAAACAACGAGTGCAACACCAAAGGACTATACAGCAGTAAGTTGAGCATTATTTCAGAAATTGGGTAGAAGTCAAACAACCATTAGAATAGAGGTAGTCACTGTTAACAGCTGTATTTTACAAAATATCAAAAAGAATAATGATAAATCATGGATGCTGATTGATAAGGAGTAACTAGTAGTAGTATCGTGGAGAAATACAAAACCATAAATGCGATTTTGCAGCAAAATTATATATACACACACATAAATATTTATGTACAGGTCGATTCAAAATTCATTTAATCATCAGTATTTGATAGGAAGGTAGAGAATAGGAAAACAAGACTAATTCACACAGGAAAGCATGGACGTAATCGAACGCATGGCGTTGTAGGGGCGCTTTGCGTCCATCGTTGCGGCACCGTAAGTTACTAGATCAGGTGTTTCCAATTGGCGGCCGGCGAAGCTTTCTGGGATAAAATTTTACATCACATTAGGCGCTCTTATTTAAGGAAAGGTAAATTTTTCGAAAATCCACGTCAGTTTCAAAAATTGTTCATTTGCTAGTAAATTTGATTATCCTCAGCTTCCATATAATTTAGTGCGTCCACTTATGTTTTATTACTCGCGCCCATTTATGTTCTATTACACACCTTCAGTTGCTTTTTATGTCCATAAATTTGTCCGTAGACTTGCTTAACCCTTTGAGGCGCAACCCTTTTCCAATGCTGAGAAAAGGGCAGCCGTTGCCATCGCTCGACTTAACTACCAGCAAAATGGCAGACGATCGAAACGTCCATCGCGTGCCACAGATCTAGAGATCTTTCTTGACGACAGCTGGCTGTGCGCGCTTAGCCAGCTGCGTCAAAATAGGTCTCTAGATCTGTGGCACGCGATGGACGTTTCGATCGTCCTCCATCTTGCTGGTAGTTAAGTCGAGCGATGGCAACGGCTGCCCATTTTTCAGCATTGGGCAATCTATCCAGCTGTTCTCCCATTCTTCCATTTTTCAGCAGATGGCAGTGCTGTTAAAAATAATCTTGACAATTTTTTACGGGAAATGACGTGCTAAAAAGTAAAGGATTCTCGTGGAGCTCTGTCACCCGCAACTAATTTTATAGAAATCGAATCTATTCTTCGTGACTGGCAACAGTCCAAACCTCAGAGTTGGGTGTTTCCAGAGCGGGAACACTGCGCGTTAAAGGGTTAACACAAGGATAAGAGCCGCCTCTCAGATTACCATTTAATTTGAGGTGGTTTGGTTTTAAATTTTAGGCATTTTGCCAATTAATATTGTATACTGGTTAGCACACCACTCTCTGGGGTTATGAGCTTAGGTACAACCAGGGGCGTAGCCAAGGGGAGGGTAAGGGGGGGGGGGGTCATAACCCCCCCATGAGGAATTTTTCGCCATACAAAATGTATATTCTTCACTACATTGTCACACCCACGTATACATATATATGAGTTGTAGTAGTCGTAACCCCCCCATGAAAAATTTCAGGCTACGCCCCTGGGTACAACTCACTTGGGCTTTGTTGTTAATTCGTCCGTCTTTTCATAGTTGGTAACAGTTAATATTTCCCACTTTTTCTATGAATCGTTATTTAATATTTGATTTTGTTTTTTATAACTTGATGGGAATTAGCCAATTCTGATCAATGTGTAAAATTTCATGAAATACTCGAGTAAGAAGTTGATTATATTGCAGCCCTCCCCATAATGGATGTATTCGATTGCGGCCATCGAACATTTGCAAGTAGAATACCCTGTACCCTAAATTAGACACGGACTAGGATATTAGAAGATCATCTATGTGTTTAAGTGTATATATTTTCTCTTTTTACAGATCAAATCACAATCCAGCGAAGGAAAAACGTAAGCGATACAGCTGCACGCCTGTTCCCCACATCTCTGAAAACTTCAAGTAGACGACTAGTGAAAATGAAACCAATAGTTTGAATTTTAATCTTAATGTCCTCAACAAAAATCAATTTTCAGTTAAGAAAAAAATAAAAACTCAGTACTAAATATCAAAAATAAAATACCTTTGAAATCAACCCTCGAAGAATTTCGGAAGGCCACAGAAGTCATCAATGGCGTTAATGTTTTACCTTAGAAGCCAAAAGGAAAAAGAAAAAGAAATTATGTATTAACCATCAGAGATAAAGTAGATTTCAAGTCATCCCTTGAAGAATTCCGGCAAGCCGCAGGAGTGCCCAGACTAATTTTAGTGCTGGTAGTTTTCCCTGGTGGCTGAAGAAATAGTTAGCAATCAGATTAATACACCACCTATCCCTTGTAGACATTTGCCACAATCAGACCACAATAGTTTATCTTAGAAGCCAAAAGGAAAAAGAAATTATGTATTAACCATCAGAGATAAAGTAGATTTCAAGTCATCCCTTGAAGAATTCCGGCAAGCCGCAGTAGTGCCCAGACTAATTTTAGTGCTGGTAGTTTTCCCTGGTGATTGAAGAAATAGTTAACAATCAGCTTAATACACCACCTATCCCTTGAAGACATTTGCCACAATCAGACCACAATAGTTTATCTTAGAAGCCAAAAGGAAAAAGAAAAAGAAATTCTGTATTAACCATCAGAGATAAAGTAGATTTCAAGTCATCCCTTGAAGAATTCCGGCAAGCCGCAGGAGTGCCCAGACTAATTTTAGTGCTGGTAGTTTTCCCTGGTGGCTGAAGAAATAGTTAACAATCAGATTAATACACCACCTATCCCTTGAAGACATTTGCCACAATCAGACCACAATAGTTTATCTTAGAAGCCAAAAGGAAAAAGAAAAAGAAATTCTGTATTAACCATCAGAGATAAAGTAGATTTCAAGTCATCCCTTGAAGAATTCCGGCAAGCCGCAGGAGTGCCCAGACTAATTTTAGTGCTGGTAGTTTTCCCTGGTGGCTGAAGAAATAGTTAACAATCAGATTAATACACCACCTATCCCTTGAAGACATTTGCCACAATCAGACCACAATAGTTTATCGTAGAAGACAAAAGGAAAAAGAAATTATGTATTAACCATCACAGATAAAGTAGATTTCAAGTCATCCCTTGAAGAATTCCGGCAAGCCGCAGGAGTGCCCAGACTAATTTTAGTGCTGGTAGTTTTCCCTGGTGGCTGAAGAAATAGTTAACAATCAGATTAATACACCACCTATCCCTTGAAGACATTTGCCACAATCAGACCACAATAGTTTATCTTAGAAGCCAAAAGGAAAAAGAAATTATGTGTTAACCATCAGAGATAAAGTAGATTTCAAGTCATCCTTTGAAGAATTCCGGCAAGCCGCAGTAGTGCCCAGACTAATTTTAGTGCTGGTAGTTTTCCCTGGTGGCTGAAGAAATAGTTAACAATCAGATTAATACACCACCTATCCCTTGAAGACATTTGCCACAATCAGACCACAATAGTTTATCTTAGAAGCCAAAAGGAAAAAGAAATTATGTGTTAACCATCAGAGATAAAGTAGATTTCAAGTCATCCTTTGAAGAATTCCGGCAAGCCGCAGTAGTGCCCAGACTAATTTTAGTGCTGGTAGTTTTCCCTGGTGGCTGAAGAAATAGTTAACAATCAGATTAATACACCACCTATCCCTTGAAGACATTTGCCACAATCAGACCCAATAGTTTATCATAGAAGCCAAAAGTAAAAAGAAATTAAGTATTAACCATCAGAGATAAAGTAGATTTCAAGTCATCCCTTGAAGAATTCCGGCAAGCCGCAGCAGTGCCCAGACTAATTGTAGTGCTGGTAGATTTCCCTGTTGGCTGAAGAAATAGTTAACAATCAGATTAACATACCACCTATCACATGAAGACATTTATCAGAATCACACCTGAATAAATTATCTTAGAACCAAAAAAAAGGAGAGAAAAAAAAGGAAAAAAAAGGAAGAAAGAAAGTTCTGCAAGTATCTTTGTTAATTTTAGTCCTGTACCTGTAGGATCTAGAAATATTTACCATTAGGCTGTAAAAATACTAAGTGGCAAACATCTGCTATACAATTAATTTCATGATAGAAATTTTCGGGTTAAATATTTTCAAAAGGAATCAACATTTTTCTACAGCAAGCATTATTGTTTCAAGATTCCATCGTCACTTTTTTTGTTTGCATTCTTAAACAGTCATCATTAGAAATCACCTATATCTCTTTAAACTCCTCTTCAGAAAAATAAATGTCAACCATAAATAATCTCATCCTGAGGTCAACATTAGGAGTTTTCGTATTACAATAACCTGTTTAAAACCCATTTCGGAAGGTATTCTGGAATGGTATAATTGGATTCCTGTCTCTCGGGCAAGTTTCAGGAAATACCATAAAAATAACCTTGAGGTCCCCGGCAGGATTCTTAAGGGTAAAATATCATACTCCAGCCTGTTTTGGATACGTATACGTTCACCGTAGAATGTATTCTGAAACGGGCTAATTTTATTTTAAGCTAATAAAACTTAACTGATGAAACTGACGAAACAGAATATCACATTTCATTCAAGATACCGAACAAAAGAAGACATCCCGATATTAGAATCGAAAATGATGTCTGTAATACAAAATGTTTGAAATGCGGATTCAGTTCAGCCAATTTTGCGAAATTAGAAAATTGCTGCATTTATTGAAAAAAAAGAAGAAAGAAAGAGAAATTTGATTTTTGCTGACAGATTTTAGTAACTTGAAGAAAATGAACTCCTTATCTGAACGTACGTATTTACGCAACTGTGTTAATTGATAATATAGAATATCACATTCCATCCTTTCCAAACAAGATACCAAACAGAAGACGTCATAGAACTGGAAATAGCCTCTGTAATATGAATATTCAGAACACTGATTCAATTTGCCCAATTTTGCGAAAATATCACAAATGCACTGAGCGTGCGCACTACCGTTCTATTTAAAAGTCTAATAAAACTTATCATAACTCAAAAATCTAAAAAAAAAAAAAAAAAAAAAAAAAACTACGCAAGACTCAATATGCCATGTACAAGCACATATAGGTATCAATATTTCAATATATACTTTTTACAATTAAATAACCTATCCTGCCTCCAATCTTTGCCCTGTCTAACTCCAGACTGTTGCCGGTTTAAAAAAAAAAAAATCACAGATCAGTTCGATGATATATAAAAGACAGACACGATCATAACATAATAGTTGAGAAAAATACTGAACAACTGAGGACAGTTATAGAGAACATCAACTTCAAAATAAATACCTGAATTTAATAAAAGCCACATCTCCTTTTAAAAATGTAATAAGAATTATTATGAATCTAAAATCCGGAAAAGAAATAGGAAGACTGATAAGATGCCATATAAATACTGCAGACTGCTTTGTTTACAATGCAATAATACATTTTTGGCTGTTTCATTAAAAAAAAAGTAAAGAGATCAATACTAACAAGATGGTTTACTACAGAAAAGTTAAAATAGCAGAAAAGCAGAAAAATCATAGTAGATCTTACAAATATATGAGCAGTTATTGAAAATAGTATTGAAAATCAATAGCCTTATTTAATTGAAGCTGCATAATCAATGAAAAATAAGAATTAGCATAAATCTGAAGCCCGGAAAAGAAATAGGAAGACTGATAAGATATCATATAAATACTGATTTGTTTACAATACAGTAACATATTTTTGGCTGTTTCATTAAAAAAAAATGTAAAGAGTTAAGTCTAGAATGATGGTTAATACAGAAAGATTAAAATTTCACAAAACCAGAAACAATCATACTAGATGTAGATATATAAATAGTTATTCAATATATTCCAAATAGCCTGATTTAATTGAAGCCACATCATCAATTAAAAGTTTTATAAGAATCATAAGGAATCTAAAGTCCGGAAAAGAAATAGGAAGACTGATAAGATGCCATATAAATACTGCAGACTGCTTTGTTTACAATACAATAACATATTTTCGGCTGTTTCATTTAAAAAAATGTAAAGAGATCAATACTACAATGATGGTTTACTACAGAAAAGCAGAAAAAATCATGGTACATGTGACAAATATATAAACAGTTATTGAACATAGTCTTTAAAATAAATAGTCTGATTTAATTGAAGAAACATCATCAATTAAAACTTGAATAAGAATTATCATAAATCTAAAGTCCGGAAAAGAAATAGGAAGATTGATAAGATACCATATAAATACTTCAGACTGCTTTGTTTACAATACAATAAAATATTTTTGGTTGTTTCATAAAAATAAAAATAAAAAAAAAATGTAAAGAGGTCAGTATCACAATGGTGGTTTAATAGAGAACGATAAAAATATCAGAGAAGCAGAAAAAAATCATAGAAAACGTGACTGACTGATATATAAACAGTTGTTGAATATAGTTTTTAAAATTAATAGCCTGATTTAATTGAAGCCACATCATCAATGAAAAATCCAGTAATTATAATAATCTGGAAAGAAGTACGAAGACCGATATTAAAAAAATTGCATATGCATATTTCAAAATGCCTTTTGCAAGAGAATCAAATTAGCAGTTATAGGATATTTTGAGAACAAAACCGAATTGTGCATTTAAGACACATCATCTATAGGACTCACAAAAGAAATTACAGATCGAGTTGTTTTGTGATGGAATAGGCGTGCATTACAGATGAAGCTTCTGAGAAATCTTCTGGAAAATTCTTCTAATTCATTCTTGAACTCTGTGTTCTGGCAAATTTCGGGGACTCTTAGTTAAAATTTCTGTGGTAAACTCTCAGATTGTGTTTAAATTAAGATATTTGTAATTTGTAATATATTTTCAATAGATAACCGATTACTTTGTTCTTGTGTGTTTTTTTTAAATTTAGATTATTTGCACAAAAATTTATCGAATTAATTTCTAGAATACTGTTTAACATATCGCATAAACTAAAAATAGAGTCTTAAAACTGCTCGTTTCATACAGTGTGTCCCAACAATGTGGTAACGCGATTTAATTATTAATCTGTCGGAGATAAGTGGATAATGCAAATTATTTAAAAATGCTCAGAATGAGGTAGGAAAACGATTACTTTAAGAAAAAAATTCGTCTCGTTATTTTTTTTTTTTAAGTGACAGTTTTTAAATGAACGAGAGGATTTTTTTTTCTTAACAGGGCCTTATTTTGAACTTTTTTTTTCAACTTACACTACCCACTTATCTGTAATAGATAAAGAATGAAAGTCCCTTACGACCTTTTTGGTCACCCTGTGTGTATATAATATATAGAGATAAATACATAGTAAAATGCCTAAATTAAACGGTGAAGGAATCATCCACACTTCAGTTATGGCATTCTATTATATTCAATGAACGTAAAATCGTATCCAAAAAGGAAAAAAGTATATTTATACATCAAATTGCATATCCGAACAGGTGGTAAATTGAAAAAAGAAATGGAATTGCAAGGAATAAGACAAAAGCAGTAGGCACCGACTATACTCGTCAGGCCCCACGAATATATATCTATATATGTTACGGCCAAAGCCCGAAGTTCGGGCAGTTCGCGATTTGGCTGGCCAATTCGCGTTTTGGCCAAGAGGTTTCGCCAAAGTCCGAAGTACTTGCAATTAATATTGTATATTCTACTTTGGCTGGCCATTTCGCGAAGTGGCTGCGAATCCTTGGCCAAAGCATGAAGTGATAATGGTAGACTGAACCGTATCTATTTGCCTTTGCAAAAAGTTCCATATTCTTCGAAGCCCTATTTCGGGAGGCAATGTGATCTGGAATCTTTAGCATTAGGTCTATGGAGCAGAAAGGATACCTCTTAAAGGAAGTTGAAAAATGGACTACTCAATTTGCCTTTGTATTCATACAAGTTACGCAACGCATTTGCTCAAGATGTAATTCGTCATTTTGAAGGGCGCAAATCCAATTTTATTCACGCTATCTCGATGTTTCAGCGTACACGCTCCCTGAATAATTTCTATTATGGCTTTAATATGAGAACAGAATAACACGAGATCATATTTTTATATATTACAAGCTTACTTTTAACTCAGAGATGTCACTTATATTTGAACTCGTTTCTAAAACAATTGTACTTTAAAAAAAAAGGGGAAAAAACTGTACACATAAGTGCTCATTTTTAAATACTTCATTTTTAACAGTGCGTAAAACAATCTGCTCTTGATTTCTTTCTTCCTACTTTGGCCGATCGTCCCAAGCCAAGATCGTCTTCGGCCGATCGTTCACGAATCGGCCGGCCAAAGCCCGAAATCAAGAAAAGATCTGACATTGGCCGGTAAGATTACAGCAACGTTGGCCAAAACGCGAATTAGCCGGCCAGTTTGCGAACAGGCCGATTTCGGGTTTTGGCCGTAACATATATATTAATGACTATGTCATTTTATCTCTCACCCCCCTTTAATGAAATTTCTCCGAAAAATGTGCCCCATATAAGTGACATAGAAAAGTATGAGACATAATTTTACATATATTTAAATACTATTACTTCACAACAGCTTTAATCTATTGTTACAATATTTCGTAAGCTGTAGAATATGCAACACATGTATTTTTCTATAAATAGGTTACAATCATAAAAATTTCAACATAGGGTTGCCAGGCGAAATACGGGAAAGATGAGAGATAAAATGACATAGTCAAATAATATCGTTTTAATATGCCAATAGTGGAACTAAAAAGTTAGGGGGGTTCAGGGAGGTCTCCCCCTGACGAAGCTCGAACAGCCGAGTTATTATATTTATCAAATACGTACTTCAGTGCTATGTATTAAAATCGCATCATAATCCATGCACCGTCGCTATTTCCATTCCTTATTCCTAAGTTTGAAAATATATCATTATTCATAAGCGTGCTCTATTTTTCTACCTCCTTCCATCAAACGCTACTTTTGAATCGAAATGAGCATTAGCATCGAAATCGCCTACTAAACCTGCTTTACAGTCTTACGCCAACATATTGTAACGACTTATCACTTTAGTAATGTTTGGAATGCACGTAATAATCCATGCGTTGCTCTTCCTTGTTCTATAACACAGTTTTTAGAATTGAAATCTATATTAAAAATCTGGAGTGACTCCACTCGACTTTCCGAACACTTACGATTAAGATCATTACCAAGCATTTAAATAAATTTTAATCGATGAATAATTCAAACTTATACCAAATTGAAACTCAATCGAATGCACCGTCTAAACGCTTGCGCACTTTTAAGAATTTCACCCCATATGCATTATGCCATAATATAAAAGAAATTTTTGTCGTACCCCTGTAGAAAAACTAAAAGTCTTATACACACCAAAATGAATACTGGTCTTAATATGGTGATTTATAACATATATACCCAATTTCAGCTCGATCGAATGCACCGTTTAAACGCTAGCGCACTTTCAAGAATTTCCACCCATAGGCCAGAATGTAAAAGAAATCTTGTAGTAGCCCTGTAGGAGAACTATAAGTCCTATACACACCAAAATCAATACCGGTCTTAAGATGGTGATTTATAACATATATACCCAATTTGAGCTCAATCGAATCTACCCCAGCTAGAAAAAGTCCGCAATTCTTTTGCACAAAAGTATAGATTGTACACAATTTGTGCACAAAAAGTGCATATTTTTGAATACTTTGAAATGTATGCCCTTTTTGTGCAAATTATCTGCAGTTTTTATGCATACAAAAAATTGCACATTCTGTTTTCAAATATTGTGCTCATTTTTTGCATAAAATAAAAGCATAACTCTCTAGTTTGCAAAAATTGGAAAAGTATGCACTTTTGTGCAAATTATCTGCAGTTTTTATACATACAAAAAAGTGCACATTCTATGTTCTCAAATACTTTGCACATTTTTTGCATAAAATAAAAGTATGATTCTGTGCTTGCAAAAATTTTGATTTTTTTATTCGCAAAAAATTTACATATTTCAATTTTAAATGTATTTTTTTATGGATATGAAAATTTACATATTTCAAATTTTCTGTCTATTAAAAATCTGTAAAATTTTTCCAAGTACATATTAACATTGAACTTTGTGGAAATCAAAATGTCATATTCCATAAAAGGCACAGGGATGGAAAAATTTTACTACTTCTTTTCACCAAAATTTTTGCAACAAAAAATTAGTTTGCTTTAAAAATCAAACTCACACAAAACATCTCAAAAATCTTCATCTAGTGCTTCATTTTTAACTTAAAAAACTTCAATGAATTCAGCAACTTGACGTACAGCTTTATCATATTTATACATATTCATCATACTTTTGTAATTGCAAAATGCAACATTTTAGTTGTATTTGATGACTATTTAAGCAGTTATAAACACTTTTCGCAAAATCTCAAAAACTAATCCAAATCAAATAATTAGAAACTCTAGGGACAAGGCCGAATCAAGGGGGTGGGACCGGACCCTCTGGCTCCCCCCGAAAATTAAAATTTTGTTAACAAAACCATAATAATGTAGCCTTTTGTGAAAAACTTAGCCTTTTTCACCTTTTAGTCCCCACCCCCCTCAACCCCAAACGAAATTTTTGGTCGCCCCCTGGAAATTTTTTTTGGGTACGGCCCTCTCTAGGGACTTTTTTTAAGTTGTATGACCACCTATCGCGTCGCTAAATTTTGCGAACAAAAATTTACCCAGTTTGGAACGATTTTTAGAAGCATCTCAAAATCTAATCGAAAAAAAAAAAAATTAATCCGACACCTATAGGTTAAATTGAGTGATCGTCTATCATGTCACCAAATTTCATTTATTTCGCTTTAGTCGTTCGATACCTGATCTGCGAACAAAAATGTACGCACTTTGAAACAATTTTTGGAAAATCTCAAAATCTAATGAATTTTTTAAAAATATAGTTCAAGATGAGTGACCACCTATCATGTCACCAAATTTTATTTTATTCGCTTCAGTCAGTTTTAGGTCATGTGCGAATAAAAAAAAAACGTCACGCACAGAATTACAGAACGACAGACGGACAAACTTTTTTTTTTGGCGGTCGTACTCGGGTTCCAAAAGCTTAAAATGCATAGAAATCGCTTTTTTTTAATTTTTAGAAGTGTACTGGAAAAGTCTAGTTTTATTTATTTAAATACATAAATGTTCCAATTCCGAACTGGAAACAACCATCACTTCAAACTTAAGACACATCATTCTGAGTCAACTCCAGTCTAGTGGTTAGAATGCTTGCCTACCAAGCCTCGGTTCCCCGGTTCGAACTTAATCCTCAGAAGTTTGAAAAATGGAGCAATTTCTAATGTATGATTAATGCTGCCATCTATAAAGTGGAAAGCAACCGACCACGTCCTCTATATTTTTTCGTTTAGGTCTCCATTGTGCACTTTTTGTGCACAATTTAGTTTGCACTTTTTATGCGCAATTTAGTTTGCACTTTTTATGCACAAGCAGAGGTGCCAAATACGCTCGGATTTTGTACACTTTTTCTGCAAACTTTTTCCAGCTGGGACCGTTTATACGCTAGCGCACTTTCAAGAATTTCCCCCCATAGGCCATAATGTAAGAGAAATCTTTGTCGTAGCCCTGTAGAAAAACTATAAGTCCTATACACACCAAAATCAATACCGGTCAAGCGACGGTGGGTTATGACATATATATCCAATTTGAGCTCAATCGAATGCTCCGTTCAGGAGCTATCGTGTTCACTGACATGCACACAAACACACACACATACACACACATACATGCACACATACATACATACATCTCGTAAAAATAGCATAAATGGATTCAGAGGCCCTCAAAACGTGTAAAAACACCAACATCTCGAAGTCGAATTTTTCATGATTACAATACTTTCCTTACATGGTACATGCTCGGAAAGTAAAAATAGAACAAGGTTGTTAAATTGCGAAAGATTTTATTAGCTGTCTCCATTAAATGAAAAGTTGACTGGCTGTAATGACATTTCCGTGTGAAAGACAAATAGTGAAAACTGAACGTATATTTTACCTTTTATAGGGATTTACATAATTTGCATCTTCAATCAAACACAATTTTCAAAATTAGTCTTGAAATATATATATATATATATATAGGTTAAATTAGAAAAGTTTATTTTATTATTACATATATATATGTAATAATAAAATAAACTTTTCTAATTTAACCTAATTTAATTTAATGTTATTTGAAAATCCTTCTTTAATCTCGGTTACTCTTACTGTAACGTTTGTTTCTTGGCCGTACAAATATTACGCTCGGAGACAATTTTTGAAGTTCCATAAGGAGAAAATTGTTGATTTAACAGTATTTTCATTTTTCTGTGGTTTTTGTTGTTGCGCGCTTTTAGAACTGGGTAAGCAGGTGTTTCTCATGTCTTGATTGACAATCACGTTAACTAATTACGTTTGAGTGTAACGCCTTCGCGATCGTGTTGCACCCTGCCAGCAGGTGTAGTAACTAAGGAGTATTTAAGCAAGAGCGCGGAAATTTCGGGAGCTCAGCTTAGCTTTTTAGGAGTTAGGAACGTGAAGCTTAGCTTAGCCTTAGCTTCGAGCTTTTAGACTGCGATGTAAGAAGATAGCCACGGAACTAATAAGGTCACCGGCCTGACTCCTGCCCTCTCTCCGAACTTTGAAATAAACTATTCAACCTAAAAGCCCAATGGATTTGTGTCGATCATTTCAACAAGGGATGGCGTAAGGCCATTCCTTACAGAAGCCGTGCAGGACTGTTTCTGCGTGGAAACCACCAAGAAACCGAGGAGTTCGCTTACGCTGACGGACGCCGATCAGACGCCGACATCTCGTCTGGGGAGTCGGGCTGGCTGCGGTAAGGACCCAACTTTCTTTTCGCCGCATGCTTCCCAAACAGACGCGAGAGCACGAGCACAGGCAACAGCCTTTCTTCCGTATTCTCCGAGGAGCGGACGTGAAGGACCATTGATTCAGCGCGGAGGACAACCCTCCGGTGCCTCCCAACAGCCGTTTGATCCTCTCTCCATAGTCGGATGTGTCGCCGATGCCTTCCCGTGCAGTTACCGACGTCGCTCTCTGACATCATTGAAACACACGATGATCATGAACGATTGTGCGTTCCCCGTATCCCAGAACAGTGCGTCCGGCAAGGATGAACGATCTCGCCCGGTGGAAGCAGATGTTCCGGACACTGACCGACGGCGAACTTAAATTTTGACGGGACACCATTCACAATTCAAAAATTACACAGTTTTTTTTTTTTTTTTTTTTTTTTTTTTTTTTTTTTTTTTTTTTTTTTTACCCTCCGCTAAAGAGGGTAATAGTTTTTGGCAGACGAAAAAAGTCGTGGATGATAATTGATAGTAAATAAAATCTTACAGATCTCACGGAAATTTGAAACACACCAAGATCCGACACATGATTGGAATAATGGATACTTGAAAAATTTCAAAGTAACGTCAGATGAAACAAAAGGGGAAACTGTAAGATTTTGTCAGAGCGTCTGCGACTGGCTGTCAAGTTCCCGAGGTTCCGATTTCATTTTTCAGAACTTGGATTTATTTCCAGAGTCGCGTTCAAACTTTTGTCCCTCCTCGGAGCAAGTGGTGGTGTTCTGTCGTGGCATTTCTAAAATTTTCATTTTTGCGGGATCAGTGTGAAATAGCTCGTAGGCTTGGTATTTCACGCTCTACTGTTCAGTATTACATCGTTAAATATCAGAAGAATATACCCGGGACTGTTGTTCAAGGCCGCGCTGGCCGTCCTCGCCAGTTGTCTAATCCGGAAGAAAGTCATCGTGAAACTAACCGTCTATTTATGCTAAGAAAAAGGGAAGATCCAGATTTTCGTGCTCAAGAAGCGGAATCCAAATCCAGAAGACAAGACAGAAAACGTTTACGACTCTGTCTAGATATACCATCGAAAAGACCAAGAACAGATACTGATCTAAATGTAAGGTGTGAAGAACTAGAATTTCGTAAATTAGCTGAGAAATTTTTCGAAGCTGTTGCTGATGGTCCAATCCACCAATGCTATTGTTGTGATCGACTGTGGTTCAAAAAGTCAATAAGAACCCATTCCAAAACAACTTTACTGTCCAAAGGAGCGACAACGGACTTTATAAAACTAGTCTTTTACAAAGATATCGATGATATTGGCAAATTTTGCAAAACATGTTACGATTGTTTGATTAAATTGACAATACCAGAATTAGCTATAAGCAATGGCTTCGAATTCCCCGAAATACCGGATTGTTTAAAATACTTGACACCACTGGAAGAACGGTTGGTTTCTCCCCGTTTAATTTACATGCAAATACATCCTGTACATGGCTGCCAATACAAATTAGAAGGTTCTGTCAAAAAACCTCTTTAGCGGAGGGGAAACTAATTTCAGCTGAATGCTGAATATTTTTTTTTTTTTTTGTGGAACTCTAGAGTTTAAAAGAAGATTGGAAATTTGTCGAAAAAATATTAGTGTGTTTTTTTAAAATTTATTTTGTGAAGATGCAAGGTAAGGTATTTCTCTCTCTATTAATGATAGTGATGTGTTAGTTATTTAATATCTATGTTTAAAAAATAAATATAAAAACGGGTTATGATAGTCATGTATTATGATACTATTTATAAGTTTGAAAGTTAATATAAAAATGCCATTAAAGTGTATGTTATATAAAAAGTGATGACAATTTTTATGTTCAAAACTGTAAATTTTAATTTTTTATTGTAATAAAGTCAAGATGAAGTTGGTAGACATTCCACAAATTAAGTTAGCCATTCAATCAGCTAAATCAAACACAATTAAATTAGTACATTCTTTTATTTTTGAAACAGATAAGCAAAAGAGAAATCGATCTAATTTAAGGGAATTTGAGGGATTCTAATTTGAAATTGGGGATGCAGAATTTGAACGAAATCTAAAATATGTTATTGATAATTTTGATAAAATTAAATTAATTAGAATTGCTAATTTTTTCCAATTAGAACATTCGGATTCAGAAGAGGAGACAGCACGTAAGCTCCTATCCACCTTCAGGGATTTGGAGACTTACTGTGAAACCTTCACTGTAAACGGTGATATAGAGGATGCTGACAATATAGCTGACGATGACAAAACCCAAACCTCGGAAAAAAATGATAGTAATAATGAATCTGCAAAAACCGAAAGTCGATTACTCCCTTGTCAGAATTAGTAAACAATAATAGAAATTTTCAGCAGCTAAAAAAGTAAAAAAAAAAAACTGTCCTCCATAATACCCGAAAAGAGAGAAACACAAAAATATGACAGAACATCAGAAATGATTCCTTTTGCCCCCGAGTCAGGAATGGAATGGAAGAATTGGGTTGTTTATTTTGAGGGTTATTGCAATGATGAAAACTTGGATAATGTATGGAAAATAAGAAATATACACAAGTTCATTTAGGGAAAGGCAATTACTTTATTTGTTAATAATAGTTTAAATGTCCTACATTGGAAAGAGTTAGTGCAATTATTCCATGAGGAATTCACTACCCCTGGAGAACTTTCACTCAGTGATTGTTCTAATATTGTTTGAATAGGAGAAAATGTTTCAGAATATTACCACAAAAAATTACAGGTAGGAAGAGCTTTGGAACTGGAACCAAAATTATTATTCGATGGATTAACGGACGGGCTACCCAAAGAATTGAAACAACTTGTTGTGGTAAATTCTCCTAAGACAACAACCGAATGGAGGGACTTGGTACATAAACTAAACAAAATGCAGATAGTAGACAAAAGACATCAACCCCCAACAAATTTCCAACCAAACTTCCAGGTCTTTCGCCAGTGGCGACCCATGAGACCAAATAATGAATCTCAACCCAATTCTTCAAACTCAGCAAAACACTGGAACTACAGGTATCCGAATGCAAATAACCCGCCTAGATCATATCCCCCTCAAAATAGTACATACGTACCCAGGGGACCTTGGCCTAATACTCAAAATACCAATACAAATGTACATTATCATGAATACTTACCATCTCCTTGTAAAATATGCCTGAGTTACAATATTACTAATGTTTTCCATTGGCATAAGGACTGCCCTCTTAAAAAGTCTACTGTCACTCAACAACAGATTGTTAGCATTCTAACAAACAATACCAGTCAAGAGACCGCTACTTCAGACAATCACAACGAACGTAGCTCAGTGAAAAATACAACTAACTCTTTCTGACAATTAATTTTGCCCGGGCAATTTATTGAAAATGGATCGAAACATAAACAAATTCAAAAAAGTAGTTAGAAAAGTACATGGAACTGAAGCTATACTTTGTTTAATTTACACCGTAAGTAGCATAACAATTTGTCCAAAACATATCGTTAAGAAATATCACATTCAAACTCGATATGATAAATATGGTATCAATGTTGCTCAAACTCAAGGTATTTTAAAATTAAGAGAAAAATGCCTTGTAGATTGACACTTGGTGATATTACACGAACTGTGGAAATGTATGTTGTAAACAATAACTTACCTTATGTCTTAATTGGTCCACCACATTGTTGTGCTTTCAAACTACATATAGACTGTACAAAAAATAAAATTTCGCAAATGGGGAAACTATATTACTAATGTCACTTCAAGATGATGTTTCCACAGAAAAAAACCTTGCATTTAAATCCAGACAGTGATTATTGTATTGAAAACAATAAAAATGAGGTTTGTCAAGATAATTATTGTAATGAAAGTAATCAAAATGAGGTTTGTCAAGATAATTATTGTAATGAAAGTAATCCAAATAATGTGTATCCAAATTGTGTTGATGAATTCGTATCATATGAAATGAGTGATGACTTCCTGAGTAAGATACAAATCGATCAGGATGAAGCTAGAGCTTGATTTTACTCCAGCCACTGAGGAAAATAATAAAAATCTTCAGTTAGCCAATAAAACTGAACTTCCTGCTCTCTTAGCTAAATGCGTCAAAATTTTCGCAAAAACAAAATATGATGTAGGTAGAATTAACATGGAACCACAAAGAGTTCATTTAACATCTGAATTACCAATTGCACAAAGAGCTTATAGAACCTCCCCTAAGGAGGAAAGTGAAATAAGAGAACAAATTTATTACAAGCCTTTTTAATTAAAGAAAGCCATTCCCCTTACTCTGCACCCGTCACTTTGGTGCTTAAGAGAGAGGAAGGAAAGAAAACACGTCTTTGTGGTGACTTTCGTAAACTTAATGCTATTATGAAAACAGACGCAGAACCATTACCTAGAATTGATACTCTTCTTGATAAATTAGCAAAATCAGAATTCTTTTCCACACTAGATCTCGCGAGTGGATATTGGCATGTGCCCGTGCATCCCCGAGATACTGAAAAATTGGCTTTTGCTACCACATTTGGGTTATTTGAATTGAAAGTTCTTCCCTTCGGATTGCGCACAGCGCCAGCAATATTTAATTGTACCATAAGAAGAACTCTAAATAAATACAAAATTGATTTTGCATGTAATTATTTTGATGACATTATTCTTTTTTCTCAATCTCAAGAAGAGCACCTACATCACTTACAAATATTATTTGGCATTTGTGTTAAAGAAAATTTAACCCATTCGTGCCTGGATATTTTTGCGACTTTCTTCGATTTTTGCTAACACCAGCAGTAATTGATAAATTTCGGATGTCAACTTTTCGAACAAGGGATGATTTCATTTAAAATCATTATGTATAAAAATTGAAATGTCAACATCCTACTTGGCCATATTAAAATATTTTGTGGAATTGAGGTTCAATACTCGCGAATAAAGGCTAGGAAAAATAAATAACGTTTTCGACTGATAGCGAAAATGCCGTCCCAAAAAAGGGACGCTAGGCATTAATGGGTTAAAGCTGAAGTTATCTAAATGCACTTTTAGTAAAACTAAAATGAATTTCCTTGGCTATGAAGTCTCTAATGGTTGCATCACTCCTGATAATCCAAACATTGAAGCTATTACTAAGTTGAAACAACCGACCAATGTAAAGGAACTACCGAGAGTTCTTGGGTTTATTAATGTTTATGGGAGGTTCATTCCTCAGTATGCTAAGACCAGGGCACCGTTAAATAATCTACTTAAGAAAAATGTCCCCTATGTTTGGGATCAAATTTGTGAAGATGCTTTTCAAAAATTAAAAAGTGCATTGATTAAAAAGCCAATTTTAAGGCTTTATGACCCAAGAAGTCCCTGTCATCTCTTTGTTGATGCTTTAAGTCATGGAGTGGGTTGTGTTCTGAAGCAGGAAATGGAAAGGGAGTTTTACACCCAGTGGCATATCATTCGCGTAACTTAAGAAGTTATGAACAAAATTATGCTATTACTGAATTAGAATGTTTGGCTATTGTGGATTCCTTGGACAAATTTTATCATTATTTACATGGGCAAAAATTCATCATACATACTGACCATGCGGCTTTAACTTGGCTAAAAAATGTTAAAAATTTAAGGGGGCGTCTTTTCCGCTTGTCACTAAAACTTAGTATGTTTGATTATGAAATTAAATATCTAAAAGGCTCCACTAATATTGAAGCTGATATGCTATCCCGGTCACCTGCTGTAGAACATCTTGAAGAAACTCAAAAGAAAGAAAATGTCATAGTAAATGGTAAAAACTTAATTGAAGTAAATGATGTTATTGTAATTAAGAAAAAAGGACAGTTTAAGATTTATGTACCTATGTCTTTAAGATTACCCCTGCTCGAGAAAAGTCATAACCAATTTGGGTCATCCAGGAATATACAAAATGGTAAATTTAATTATACCTCAGTATTATTGGCCTCATATTAATACATATATTGAAAATTATGTCAAACATTGTCACACATGCCAAATAAACAAAAAATGTAAACAAAAAAGATTTGGATTATTGCAGCAAGTACCTCCAACTGATAAACCTTTTGAATGCCTCTCATTGGACACAGTTGGTGGGTTTAATTACTATAATTCTACTAAAAAGTATTTGCATTTGGTCGCAGACCATGCAACTCGTCATGTGTGGGGGTTTCCGTCTAAAAGTGTCACAATAGAAACGTATACAAACTGTTTAAAACAAATATTTCAAATTCAAGTTCCAGAAAAATTATTAACTGACAGAAATGCAGCTTTTGCTTCTTCAAGATTTAAAAAATTTCTTCGCAATTATAATGTTAAACATTTAATGGCATGCAGTCATCACCCGCAAACGAATGGTAAAGTGGAACGCCTGAATCAGACTATTGTCACAAGGTTAAAATGCAAAGTTAACGCTTCATCAACTAAAGTACCATGGACTAAATTACTAGAGGAAGTTTTAAATCAATATAACATAACTCCACAATCTGTTACACTGTTTTCACCAAATTATTTAATGTACGGAACTTTACCTTATGATCCATTATTGCCAAACAATAATTATTATCCACCTCTTGATGAAGCACGTAAATTAGCTAAGGAAAGAACTATTCAATATCATAACAAAAACAAAGTCAGATATGATGCTCGCTTTCTCCCTGTAAAATTTAAAGTTGGTGATGAAGTAATATACGAAGAATTTGAATATCCTAATACACGTAAATTAAGTCCACCCTATTCAGGTCCATATAAAATAATACAAGAACTTTCTGAAGTAAACTTTGAAATTGATAAACCTAGTCCTCATTTTAAAATAAATTCTGAGATTGTGCATTCATCTAAACTAAGATATTATAATAATCCATAAAAATTTAAACTATACCATGAATAGACTACCTGAGTTACTATCCCTATCTTACAACAACAACATTCTATCGTCTATCCTTTCATCTTTATGCTTCTACCCAATCTGTACTATCCCCCGCTTCTACCTAGTTTTGAAGAGGTCCCACAGTCCCCGTATGTGCGGTGTAAGTGAAACTGCACTTTCTCTTTGTATATTTATTTTAATGTTATACAAAATCATTGATGCTAGACTGAGGTGAGGCAGGGATCTCCGCTCAAAAGTCCGCCCTTTTCTTTTAACTAGCTATTGGCTGAGTTCATCCCATTTTTTAGAAGTTCTCAAACAATTGCTTAGTCTTCAACAAGAGTCTTTCACAAGAGTCAACTGTTTCCTTTTTCGGGACAACATAGGAGCCCAAGTTTTGTTGTCACTTTGTGAAGAGTGTAAGTTTGAGCCAACTTAAAAGGTTAACAAAATTATACCACACTGTATGGGGTAATGCCACGGTACAGCTGTGGTTTTTTCTCAATTTAATTTTTAATCTTCAACATTTTTACATTACACACTGTATACATCACACAAATTTTGTCTTTGTTTACATTTGTATTTACCCATATTGCTAAGAATTATCATGTAGTAAAAATATCCATTTATATCCTATTGTTATGTTATTATACTATTTTGTTGCACTTCAATTGTTATAATAATATACTGGTCACTTTATATGGAAAATTAATCCCAAATTATTTCCAGATATAGTGTGATATTTTATAGTGTTGTATATACGTTACTATGCAGGAATATTTCGATTCTTTATACTTTAGTGAAATTATATTAGTATTATTTTTATGAATAATATCCAGTATGTGTTTTGTATAGTGTTTACTTATTTGATTGATATATTTTATTAATTAACTCAGAAAAATAATCTGAAGATTCATCTACTTGATTGTGTTTACAAATGCTTGCAAATATGACAATCTACCATGAGAGCCTCAAGTACTTTCGCTTTTCTTGTGCCAATGACTGTGGACAGTATAACAGATATAGACACTAAAATTTGGACAATCAAGTAGAGGCTCAACTGAACTAACGATTATTTATATAAGGGATCCCTTATTGTTAACCTTGCGCGTTAATATAATAAAATTTACAACTACTAGTGCTTTTATAAATATTATTTTGTATTGAATATTTTTTCATGTCATAACTGTATTTTGAAAAATTTTGTATGCGGATCCGTTCGGGTTGAGTGCAACCGACTTACAGGCACGCCGGTTGCCCTCCGCTTGGAGCGGGGGGGGGATATGTAATAATAAAATAAACTTTTCTAACTTAATTTAATTTAATTTAATGTTATTTGAAAATCCTTCTTTAATCTCGGTTACTCTTACTGTAAAGTTTGTTTCTCGGCCGTACAAATATTACGCTCGGAGACAATTTTTGAAGTTCCATAAGGAGAGAATTGTTGATTTAGCAGTATTTTCAGTTTTCTGTGGTTTTTGTTGTTGCGCGCTTTTAGAACTGGGTAAGCAGGTGTTTTTCATGTGTTGATTGACAATCGAGTTAACTAATTACGTTTGAGAGTTACGCCTTCGCGATCGTGCTGCACCCTGCCAGCAGGTGTAGTAACTAAGAAGTATTTAAGCAAGAGCGCGGAAATTTCGGGAGCTCAGCTTAGCTTTTTAGGAGTTTGAAACGTGAAGCTTAGCTTAGCCTTAGCTTTGAGCTCTTAGACTGCGATGCAAGAAGATAGCCACAGAACATATATATATATATATATATATATAGATAGATAGATAGATAGATAGATAAATATATTACTCTGAATCGTTTATTTCTTATACGTAACATGTCAAACTGGGATAGAGCGTCATAATTCCAATAATTGGATGTCGAATTTCATCACATGATGTCATAGCTGTGTTATATGGTAGGATATACATTTTATTCCTCTCTATTTTCTATCTTTATATGACCATAATACAACTATGCACTTCCTATTTTGTTTACATTAAACCAAAATATGACGTTTACTAGATGCCTTAGCAGGAGTGTTTATGTTTTTGGTGAATTGTTGATAAAAAAAAATAGCTAGGATCTCATGTTTTTAATTTATTTTAAATTGATAAATCCCTATTTCCAACCATTGAAAATCTTCATGTTATTTTACTTTTTATGAAATTACGTGAGTATTCGCTGTGTACCTTTCAAAATAGCTAATTTGTATGATTTATTTATTCTAACATCTGATGTTTTGTTTAACATTAGTACTTTTTTGAAAACAAATTTCTTGCAGTCACTTTGTCGTGAATAATTCGTTACATTTAGCATGTTAGGGAATCGATATTTTATAATTTCTTGTATAAATTTTTAATGTGAATAATTACGAAACATTTCCTTGAATTTGATGCATGATAGGATAAAAAATACATAAATCATGACATCCAAGGCCTGGAGGAAAATATATTTAGTGCTTTTTGTGAACTTTTTTGTACGACTTTTTTTTTTAATTTCAGAAAAGTCAAAACTGAAAGTCATCTAGACACTTTAATTTTACTTATATGGAGGAACTATTAGTCATAAGACTAATGAATATTTTTTACGGTTTTAGTAATAACGCTATTAAATGTAATGAAAATTGTTCAGTAAGATAATTAAGTTTTCTGGGGGGGGATAAAAACATTGTAGAAAGTGATCAAAATAACTGTAATGAAATCTTTTGAAACAAAAACTAACTCTTACAGCTAGATTAATTTCCAAATCCATAAAGCTAGAACTACTGTAGTTTAAAAAAAGACATTATTTAAAATGGTCATTAATAAGCACATTTTTCACAGATTTTGGTAGTAATTTAGAAAAAAATAAACCATTCATACATTTAAGAACAAACAAACAAAAAACTGATTTTTTAATTCTACAAATGATTAATAAAAAATGACAATAAGTCATTCTAATATTTGTCTTAAAGTATTTAAATACAAAATTTCTTAGTAATCATCTACATCTGCATTCGATTTATATTTGAATATTGCAGGTACTTGACAAATGAGTTTCGGCAATCTAGAATTATCTAAGAATATTTTTCATTTTGTAGGCAGAACAAACTAAAAAATGCTGAGAATTGTTTCACCTGAATCTACATATATTTCTGAAACAATTATATATATTTTCTATTTAAAAGTTTACTTTTAAGATATCCATGATGTGACACTTATTCTTTCAATTTCTTTAAACATTTTTTCGATGCTAAATGATATTTGAAATGTCACGCTGAATGTTTTAAATTTAATTTTGCTCTTTATGCAGATTCAGCAAAGCTATTATGGATGCAAACTAAAATGATTATTGAATATTCAAATATCTGTCACATGCAATTTCTGTGTAACAACTCGAGTGATTATTTTGTCGATGTTTGAGTTATCACAGTGCTGTCACATTTTTCAATGTTTATCCCTCACAGGTCTGCTTGGTGTAACGAAGCTATTTGGTTGCAGACTTAAAATTGAGATTAAAAGGATTGTGCGATAATGCAGGTTCGATGCACTTAGTTGCAGTAAAGAAAAAGACATTGAATGCTTAAAACTATTTTATTTAGATGAAACTATTGAAACATTAAGTTATTACAACGGCAGGTGGTGGTGGTGACTCAGCGAATTAAAAATACGTCCTATATGGACAGTGAAATTACGATGGAATGAATTAAAAATTACGCCAGCAGAGAATTACACATTGGCGAGAACAAACACACACTTTTTGAGATAAATAACGTCAATTCCAGAGCAACCCTAAAAATTAATCCAATAAAATTAATATGACGGAATGGCGAGTAAATAATTTTAATAAAGAGGCAGGGCAACAGAAAATAGCTTACGCCATAAGGATGCCAAGAGGGGAAGCAAAAACGTTTGTTGCGATTGCAAACGGACGTAATATAATCTATTTTTAGCACAGAACGACGCCACCAGGTCTGATGTAGAGAAATAAACAATTAAGAATAATGCATTAGGGGAAAGCGAATACGCAGTTTTAAAAGCCGAAATGGCATAAAAATGAGAACAGAAAAGATTTTGAATTCTTGATTTTGGATCGAATAAATTAAAGAAAGCCAAATTAAATTATAATTAAAATTAGATATGTGATCTTCATCTTACTTGGCTTTTTTAATAATTATTATGCTGACAGACTTTTCAGCCCTGTAAATGAATATATCAGAAAGTTTCCCTCGGAGAGTCTGTATTGGAATTAGTTTTACGCATAAGTATTCGATCAAATATTACTTATAGAGCAGTTAGTCATCTCTAGGTATAAACACAGAAAAATTCTATGATACAGAAGCTCTGCCAACTTCCGCTTATAAAAGTTAATTTTATTTTACTTGTGAAAGTTATTGACTTATCTGAAAAATAGCAATTAATTTCTGTCTGTTGACAGCTTAGTAAACAAAGTTTTTGAACTCTTAACAAAATAACTGCAAGTTACGCTGATTTAATTAGTGTTCTCGGTATTGCGTGGGTGACGAATAACTTACAAGTTTTGTGAGAATCTGAATACATCTCCAACAGTTAGAGGACAAACAAATCGAACTTAAATTAAATAAGTACTGTTGAAAAAGTTATTTGATATATAGAAAAAAAAACATTCGTTCAATACCATAAATAACATCCGACTTACTTGTTAAATTAATTTTGTGTTTAACACTTTTACAGTATTTAAAACAAAGCAGAAATGTTATAGGAAGATAGTAATGGCATAACATTAATATAAATTAATCCAGAAGTAATCCAGAAGAATTTTCTGGAGACGTAAACAGTAGGGCGGAGCGAAAAAACGGAAATTTGTGAATTCAAAACGTAGTAGCACGTGAAAGTTGCAATCAGTAAGAAAAAAAAAATTGAAAATTTGAAAAATATCATGCCAGTCGGTTAACACACTTTACCAATGCAGACTGGTTAAAATTTTGAAAAATCGCAGAAAACCCATAGCTTTTACAAAAAAAAAAAAAAAAAAGAAAAAGAAATGTACAAGCAATTCGAACATAGCAAAACACATTTTCTAACAAAATGCAACTGCTAGAGCAATGTGTTAGTAAAACTACTTTTTAATTTCTTTTGTGGTGAAATCATACCGAGTGAAGGAAGCGAAATTTTTGAAAAATCTGTAAAAAATGGCAATTTTTCGTTTTTCTCAATTTATGTAATTTATTTTTTTAAGCAATGGAAAATTAATTTTTATACCATAAATTTTAAATTCAAAATGTGTAAAAGTTTTATAACTATTTTCATAATTGCTTCTATTAGACTCGAAAAATCTACTTTCCATTACCTAAACTAAACTAAACATTGGCGCGACAGTCCTCGTGGAGCCAAGGCCTGCGATGCCCATCCAAGCCATCGCGACGAACATTGGTATGACTCTAATGCAGAAAGTTTGTAATGGATGATTTATTGTAAAAACATTCAACTTTTCTCCGATATCTCTGCGTTTAAAAGCGGCTTTATCAACAGAGTTTTTCTGGAATAACACAGGAAAAGATTAATTTTCCCATAGAAAGTCTGTTTATCCTTGTCTTTTTATAAGACTTCCATAGTGTTTTGATATTTTTCATGATGTATTGAGCATTGATGTAACTCGGATATGCGAAACCTTTGGAATGAATGATTTACTGTGGGCATTTTCAATTTTTTCAGCAACATTTTGAGCAATCATGATAATGGTTACGAAGGCCCAGACAGACAGGACTTGGCATTACTTGGGCTGTTGCGCCAATGTTTATTTTAGATAATGGAAAGGGACTTTTCCCGTCTAACATAAAAAAATTATGAAAACTTCCTAGTTTAATTGGGAAACGCTTATAAAAATTGTGCAATTTGGGGAAGCTCTGCGGCACACTGTGATGCCGTGCCGAAGGTCTGCGATTCGATTCCCAGACTTTGCAAGTTCGACTCAGCCTTTCATCTTTCAAGTAGCTCGATAATATGAGAACGTAGCTTGTTTGGTTACTAAACACTGGGGTTTTGTGTCGAGCTGACCACCTGCCGGGGCGTGCGCTCCCGTACCCCAGAGCCCACGGTCCCGATGGCGCGGATGTTCAGCTAACTCAAGGCCCCACGTCGACTGCTACGCCAGAATTTCGTTTTGTTTAGATAACGGAAAGTGACTTTTCACATCTAAATTTTCAAAAATTTCCTCTCTTTTACATAGGCAAAAGACATGATTTGACCATTAAAAAAATCCCAAAAATACCCCCAAAAAAAACCTTTGACATTTCTAACACATTGCTGTGTAGCAGTTGCGTTCTACTAGAAAAGGTTTTTCGATGTTCGGATAACTTGAATATTTTTTGCAGGAAAAGAACCCACGTTCTTTTTACGATTGTTCGGAATTTTAACATTACCGCGGCTATAAGAAATACTAGCCAATTGGTATACTATTTTGAAATTTTATTTGGTTTTACCAATGACAAGATTTCCACTCTGTTACGTTTCGAGTATATAAATTTCGCCCCCCCTCCACTCTAATAAACAGTTACACGATGCACAAAATCAAAAATAACTAAATATCCTTTTATTCCTTGTTTATTAGGTAACTCATCTTCATAATAAAATTTTACCTGGTGTAAATTCACCTTAAATCTTTTTACGGAATTTCATGTATTTTTGCTTTATTTAATGCTTTAAAAAGCAGATCAGCACACGCTTTTGTAAGATTGTCCTCTTTAAATAGGACAATCTTACAAGAGGACTGCACCTCCGCGATAACACACTTATCAATCAACAGATGTCATTCACTGAAAGAACTATGTATTATTCCTAATAAGTATAACACCGCACCATTATAAAAAGCCAGTGTTTTATTTTAAATCCTTAGCGATTTAGCGTTCAATTCAGCTATCTCTTGTTTGGCAAAAATATAGGAATTTAGGGCAAAAAGGAATAGGAATTTAAGACAAATAAATCAGTAAAAAGACAAAAAATATTTTGAAATAAAATTGTACAGTGGAACCAAATAAGTAATTTAATTTTACATAAACGAATAAATTCTTTTGGTGTTCTTATTCTGTCTGAAACATTCGATTTGTACTATTCCGCTGTAAAGACCATTGATTTTCTTTTAAGAGAAGCAAGTATGCTGCAGTGGAGAAAAATTCGAATGCTTCTAAAGTAATTTTACGAGATTACTGGGAAAAAATATAAATACGTAATGGTTAATAAAGCGCATGTCATCAGAATTTTCTTTTCACTTTAAAAAGTTAAAATTATTAAAACATTTATGGAATTTTAAATTACTGAATTTAAAACTAATAGGATACAAAAATGCACACTAAACAGGACTGATAATTAATTTAAAATTTGTTAATTCAAATATTGCAGATTGTGTTTCATTATTAAATTTTATGAATCATTGAAAACAATAAGTAATATATATTTCATGAGTGTACGAGCTATGCAATCACTGTTTCTTCGTAGAACAAATGTACGAATGTAAGATTTTAATATTTATTCTAATTTTCGAAAATAAATCTTTTAAACGACGTAATAAATAACTGAAAGTCACGGAATCGTTTTGTGGGGTACTTTTAATATATTTAGATAGTCTCTCTCTCTAAAAGCTTTACACACAACGAGTAAAAATATATTAAAAAAAAAGAATACCTGGAAAACAACTTTCGGCAGCTATTTATAACTCGATCCCCTGCCAGCTAACTAAGAATAAATTAGGTCAATGGGCTTAAAAATAGCAAAGAATGCTTTCTCATTATCGAAACCATAGGCGTTAAATCGATTTGATAGAAATTTGGAGCCACCTAATTTTAGATTTTCCGATATGCGATACTTGATGCTGAAGCGCTATTTTTTTTAAGCTTTTACCTTGATGAAACTATCAAATTCGTCTCGTTCTGCGTTAAACGGGAACTGTTGTATGATTTAAAAGGAAGCTTAAAATAGAGTTACACAAACTAAGAAATACTTAAACTAACGAGGTCTTTTGAAAATTGCTTCATGGAATACTGGTATCAACTGGATAGAGCGAGGACCTTTTAATAATGATTAGAAACTTGTATTTTGTTCCGGATTTATGTAAGAGCCAAAAATCTAAATAAAAGTACAAAACCTGTCCCATCTAGATACCTTTCAAACTTTTTCTCGTAGGAAGTGTTCCTTTTCTGAGTATTCCTGCTTTATTGTTTGGCTGCAGTGTTTATTTAGTAAATTAAAAAGAACTTGGAAGATAGTAGATACACATTCTGGATACACTCAAGTTTCCAATTACTATACTATTTGAATACGGAAAAATTGATCATTCAATTCTATTTTTGCGTGTTATTTTTGTTAATTATGATCAACATTTTTAATTACAGAAATTTTGCATTTTTGAATAAATTTATTACTATTACTCCTAGTTAGATTCTATAGCAGTTAAATTTTAGTTTATATTCCATTACAGTGATAAATACCATGTTTGATTCGTTTTTTGGAGTAAAATAGGTAGCATATAAGAGAAGATTGGTAACTTTTTTTTTTAAAGGCAAAAATTTATACATTTTATCAACTTGTGTTTATTTCCTATCATGGATTACAAATTATTCAAACTTAAAAATATTATGGTCAAGTCTGTTGGACTTAGGGTCTAGACAAACAGTGCATTCCGATATCTCATAGTTGCAGGGTAAGATGGGGTAAAATGAGTAATTATAAATTTTTCTTAAAAATATAAAAATGTATTTCAATAATTATTTGCTTTAAATTTTCAGGCATGAATAAAAATGTGTAATTAAAAATTTAGGAGCACTTTAAAACACAATATTAACTAAGCCAAACTATATACCCATGTTACTCACTATACCAAAACATAAATAGAAAGAAAAATATTTCTAAAAATTCTGTCTTTTTCTGGTAATAAGCTGATTAAAACTTTTCAAAATTAAATACAATATTAGAGCCTCTAAAGTTTTTCTGGAATGTGAAGTTTTTCAGAATTTTTTGGAGGAGCAAGAAAATAGCAAAGACTTAATAAGAAAGTAAAAGCTAATATTTTTTTTTCTAAATGCAATTAATGTACTTTTTAATGAGTATAAATATTGCAAACTATTGTCTGAAAATGTAGGCTAATAATATCATTTAAAATCAATTTATATATATATTTCATTAAAAAAAGCTATCTATTTTAGGGTAGAATAGCGCACGTTGACCTTAAGGGCAGGTCGGCCCATGCATTATATTTTTTAATCTATCCAGTAGATTTGGATAGAAATCCAACAACTTGTGCTTTGTTATTAGGAGGGCGAAAAAGTCTTCAGCCTTCTACATCAACGGTATGGCTAAAGAATTCTTCAATATGTACTCATTTGTAACTTTCAATTTTTGTGCTGGTGTGTAAATTTTTGAAGTTTTAAATAGTCGAGTCTTACTTATAAAATAAAAATAACAATTAACAATTAAAGCATAATAGTCAGAAATTCTATTCTTCAAAGACTTATTTCGAGCTATTTCTTTTGTGAAATAACTGTAGAAGAGTTAAGTGTGTAGAAGTTTAAATAAAATTGCTGCATAAGGCAATATAACCCACTGAATACGGGGCAGCATGGCCCAATCAGTCAACATGCCCCTTTGAGAAATATAGTTATGTTTTATAAAGACCAGGTACTTAATCTAAAGAAATTCTACTTCGCTGATGGGCTATTGAGTGAATATGCAGTTTGTGTTCCTTCTCAAATGAGATTCAGTGGTTATATCACTGAGAATGGTAGACGGCCGAAGTGTGAAGGTCCCGGGTTCGGGTCCCATCGCGCGGTCGTCGATCTAACTGTCTGGAGTTTTGCTAGGTCTTCTCCCGATGTAACGTGAAAACGCGTTAGAACCCCTTAGAAAGTCCTCCTAGCAAGGCATCTATCATCTTAGGCAGATATCCCTTGCGCAGGTTTGCCTTAATCACCCACAATCACAATATCAAATGAGATTCAGGATAGTTTGTTTTTATTTATTATTTTTTAAAGTTTTTTTTACCGTTTTTATTAAACTTTTTTTTTAAATTAAACTTTTATAGGAACTCTGGAAGACCAAAAGATATCCGAAAAGTTAGACTTGGTTCGGAGATTGTACCCTCAAGTACAGCATATGCGTGGGTGTTTGTGGTTGCGCTGAATTTTCTCCAAGCAATAAGTCTCGGTCTAAATATCCTTCCTTTAACACAAAGAAACCATTTGCTTCAAGCTAAATCAGCATGTTTTCGATACAGTGAAATACAAAGATCAGAAATGTGACAGAAATTATTTAACATTCTGTGATTTCTTTTAAGCCTTTATAAGGCGAGTTTATGTGCAGAGAGTCAAAAGTACTTGGGAGTTTTCTGGCCCATTTTTTAGGATTAATTCATATATGTCCCCTCTACTGTAATATCCCACGAGAACATTTGAGAAACAAGTATTAAACAACCATAGAAATTTTGCAGGAGAATACATTAATTATTCACAAAATCATAGTTGGAAAACTACTTGCTGCTTGTACATGGAATTAAACGCAAAAACATATAATTAAAAGCGATGATTCTTATGCTCAATTTTTGAGTAATTATTCGACCTTCTTTAAAATTACGAATGAAAGAAAAGTTCATAGCCAAATATAATTTATAATCTATATGTATGGAAAAATATTCATCCAATATAACTGAACAAAAATCAGAAAATTCACAAATGATAATTGAATTCTGTATGTAACAGACCGTAGGTGGTAAGTATTTTTACCACAGCCTTATAAAGGGTTAATTTCAGTCGCTGTTCTCAACTACCTTCTGATGTTCTTTGTTTATGTAAAACTTAAAGCATCACACTTTTATTATTTCTTATTTAATGAAACCAGAAGTTGCAACTCTTCGGTAAATATATTAATGAACCATTCAAAAAATATTTGAACACATTTTCTGATTCTTGGATTACCACGAAAATTCCATCTACGATATTCTAGGATTCGTAAAAACATATTTTTTCCATTGACAATAACCCCAACACACATGATGACTAGGCTTAAAAAGACAAGAATTTTCTCCTTCTATGAACTCATTTTCACATATGTACATAATCTTCTGAAATGAAATTTCTGGAGCTTCTGAAATAAATTTCTCAGTCGCTCAATCTCAATTAAGCCAAAATCTGTTAAACATATTTTTTACCTCGAAAGTAGACATGAAGTCTTTTTAAAAAGCAGATCTAAGGAAAATAAAATTTGACTATGAAGGAAGACATAGAACTTTCCAATTCTTAACAGCAAACCATTTAAGAAAGCCCTGCAGGAAGACCAAAGAAAGTAAAAGCGAATTCTAGTAAAGAGTGACAAAAGTGTGCTTCGCGAAGGAATAAAATAAATCAACGAGACTTAAACGACGACTTGAAAACACATGAAATTTAGATAAGTTTAGTAAAGAAGTAAAAAAGCATGTTTTCGCTGCTTGTACCCACTTGAAAATAAGCCCGGTTAAAAAAATTATTCATTGCATCCAATGCAAACAATGAACACATCGCTCATGAGTTACTGGGGACATGGAATTTCATATCTGGATCCATTGTGATGAAGAATGATCTCGACGAAAATAGTAGTTAATACTTTTTGTCATCTTCTTTTCTGTTTGATTTTGCAAATTCATACTATTAAGAAAATAATAACATACAACTTAAATATTACCTAATTATAAACTGGTATAATGCCCCCTTTTTAAAAATAAAATAATAAAATACTTGATAGTAATTTTGTTTTCTTTCAACGCTAACGCTTACGCTGTCAGAAATTTTAGTCAGACAAGTGGTCCAACCTAACCCATCTATCGTTGCATATGAACAAACTGACTTGATGCCATTTTGTGATAAATTCGAACCTCAACTATATTGTGTGAAGATTTATTGAATGTCTGTGATGAAAAGAAAAATTAAAAATACCCATTTGTCTTTTTTTCAATAAATCATGGACCAAAAAAGTGTCCTGGTCTCCCTTGCCTCAGCATACCCTAGTCTTTCTTTTGCTTATCTCTACTTATTATAAAAGAAGGTGTCTGTCTGTGTGTGTGTCTGTCGGCAGCGTTACGGACAAACGGCTACACCTAGAAACACCAAATTGGGTACTCGGGAAGATGTAAATATGTAGTTGTGCACCTCGAAGCGATTTTTTCAAAATTCGACCTAGATTTTTTTTTATTTTATGTTTTATGCGATTTTTGGCATTTTTTCTCACCTAATTCGTAATAACGGCGGAAATTACGCTCGCAGCAAAACGGCATTTCTATCATCGGATAGAGGAAGAAATTTTCTTTTAAAAACAGTTTCTTCTGAATACGTAAAATGATTTACCGATTTTTAGGAATTTTTTTACTAAACATCTGCTTCGCGATTTTTTTTCGTAAAATAATTTTAAAACTGTCGCATCTTGAATTCTATCCGTCATAACTTTTACATATTTTGACAAATCGTGAAACATTCTTTTCTACCTCTTTTAAAATAAAAACGAAAAAATTATGTAAATTAGATGATTTTTTACGAATTTTAATGCAGCCTAATGTTTAGAATTTAATAGCATCAACGCGATCTTACGCCATTCATTACATTGCGATCACGGCACGAGAATTTATGTTCGGTTGTTGCCACAGAAAGGATTAAAAAAAAGGGTTTTTTCAACCAATCGAGTTTTTAAATGGGATATCAGAATTTCAATTCGCAAGTGAGGATCTATGACGTCAAATGCTACGCCGACGTTACGCCATAATTTTAACTCATTTATTCCAGCTCTATTTTCAACACAGGGAGACGATATTTTGATTAAAATTTACTGTAGAAATAAACTAAGAAATTCACTATTATTATTAGAAGTGGTATTTTAATCCGGTGCTTATTTAAAAATTGAAATGTTTTCACGGCGCTGAAAATGTTCATTTTAAAAGTTACAAAGTTCGTTTCAAAGCGCGATATATTAAAATTTTTCTATTTACTATTTTTATTTTCGGCATTTAATTTAGCGCAGGCGTTGCCTAACATACGCATGCAGGTTGCGAGTATAGTTTTATTTTCACGTTGAATTACGTTCCTCCATAAAGGTCCAACGCAAAGTTTTAATGATACCGTTTGAAAACAATTATGCTAAATATCGAAATTAACTCCCTCAATCTACCGGGGTATCCTTTACGGCAGTCAAACAGTGACGTCATAAATTTAAAAAAATGCGTGAAATTTGTAAACTCTGCAACTCTAACGCCCTGTCACAATTAAAATGGGAATAAGTAGCTCCTCGAGATTACACAGTTTGATGTTTTTCAGGAGACAGGACTATGGAGGATATAAAAGATATCGCTATATTAGATACATGGATATTTAAAATGGCACCCCTTGGATATTTTCTCCCCACAGTAAGATGAAATGGTTTGCGGCGCTAAATACGCCAATCTTATAAAACTATGTATAAATTAAATATATATGGAGAGTTTCTTTAATGGCAACCATTATGTGAAATGATTATTATTTATGCTAATGCGTAAATTGCAAAGAATCGCCACAGAATCACAAGATCCCATTGAGGCCAAATAATCTAAGCTGTTTCTTTTAAGGGAGCCTTGAAGAGGGAGAAGCGAGTATAGATAGTATTAATGTACGTAATAGGTAGTATTATTAGATTTGTAAAGATAATATGAATAAATCGCAATGTACCACGTTAATAAATATTTCATGAAATTAAAAGTGTTTATCCTTTTTCAACGGTTGTCTTACACCAACTAAATGAAAAGTAATTCTAATTTGCGTTAATATATCCCGCAGTAATTTCAACAGAGGAGATTACTTGAACTTTTTTAAAAATGAAATTCTGTTTTGTCACATGCAGATATGATTTTAGTAGTAAAATATTCCCTTCTTCCCGTATGAAGAGCGGGTGCGCAGCTATTTTAAAAACATCTCTTGAAAATAGCATAAATGAATTCAGAAGACCTCAAAACGTGTAAATACACCAAAATCTCGAAGTCGAATTTTTTCATGATTACAATACTTTCCTTATATGGTACATGTTCGGAAAGAAATAAATGGTGCTCCATTTCATGTAGTGTCTTAGGTATTTAATGCTACAACTTGAGCCTAAAAAACAGTATTATGTAGAAATAAGACATTTTGAAAGCCAGGAGTTCTCTGCAAACCATTAAGTTTTCCACTTTTTTGATAGTGAATGACACTGACGTAGTTTTTTGAGTCATTATACTGCAACCATCAGGTTAGTACTCATGACACAAACTTTACATTAAGAGTCAAATAATTTTGCTCTTTTTTTTTTTTAATTCCACATCACGAATAATTTCGAATTACACATGTAAGGAAAATTTTCGTTTCCTACCGTGCGAAGAACGGGCACGCAGCTAGTTTTACAATAAATGTGAACATTCCAGAATGATAAGTAAGAAGTGAAAAAAAAAAAAAAACTTTTTGTTTTCTGAAGCTCTTTATTGAGACATTCTTCGGGTATGCTCCTACCAAATGTTATTTAAATATTTCTCCTAGCAGAGACAATGAGTATATACAAGTATAAGGTGTTTACAAATGACATGTGATTAGGTATTTTACACATTCAATTAAGTTTGTTAGTAAAACTTGAATTTGTTACACTAGATGGCTACAAAGCTCTTAAATGTATTTGTTCGTAGACTCTCAAATCATTCAGCAGTAAATTTAACAATAATATGCAATAATAACATAAACATACAACTTGCACATAGGCATGAAAAAGTATTTTTAAATGTCCGCTAGCCGGTAATGTTCTGCAAAACCACAAAGGTTAAATAAATATTATAGAAGTAAATATTAATTTCAAACTTATTAGATAAAGATTTTGAATGAGAAATTGAACTTCATGTTTATATTTAACAATGATAATAAAAGTTACTCAAAAATGCTCCGTATATGATGACTAATATACTTCCATTCAAATTCCTTTTTCTACCACAGAATTGTAATCGTTTTTCAACTGGAATTATTTTCGCTTGGTTATTATAATAAACGGTACACATTTATGTTCTTGGCATCAAAATTTTTGTTTCTTGTATATTATATTTAAACAAAAGCAATTGAAAGGAACAATATTTGGGACAGGGATATAAAATGTATCGATTGGATTTGTGGATCGAGTGGAAGAATTTTAAGTGGAATGTATCCATTTTCAAATTTGCTTGACGAGTGTTATGATAGAGTACGATTTCTGTCAGAAGATCACTTTTTATTCTCCAGAGCGCTACGAGCTGCTTAGTAAAATTCCATCTTATTAATCAAGACGAGATTGATATAGGGCAAAGAAATATAAACTCAAAGGTATTTCCATGGCACTCAAATAATGCTCATGTCAAAGAAAATATTAAGAAAGGCGTAGATGTACTTACAGCCTTTCGCGCGCAATTCTCTTAGTATTTCACTGTAAAATGCACACAGTGAAGTACTTTTAAATATTAAAGTAAATTTTACTTTCAGATAGTTATCTATTGAATATTACTAAGTAAATGTTTGACACAAGTTAGAGCTTGTTTTATTCTATAGCATTTATAGTAAATGCTATAGAAGATGAAGCTATAGAGGAATGCTAGCTTGTTTTTATTTCTTGCATTTATAGTAAATTTTGTTCAAGAATTAATACTATTTGGTTTCACTTAAATTCAAAGATTGAATGAAAACTAAAAGCATATTTTTTATTCATTTAAAAACGCTCGATTTTTAATGATTGTAGTTTAAAAAAAATTAAGGCTCGATGGCATATATATTATGAAGCTAGTTTCAGATTAAAAACAATCCGATCTCTCTCTCTAATTCTATTCATGCAAACTTTAATTTGTCAAAATTATTTTTGTTTTTTATGAATTTATAGGGTGCGTCAAAAGTTCATAAAAATCCATTATAAAAGAACAAATAAATACATGCATGTGGATTAGGGTAAGCAAAAAAACCGACTTTTGTTTTTGAGTCTCGAGTGAAAAAATGTTAGTTTTTGATGTTTTAAGAGTCCCTCTAAAGTACAGCTCAAAAAAAAATATTAAGAGGTCGCTCCAAATTTTTTTTAATTTCAAAAATTGTAAAAAGTTTTTTTAAATTTTTTTTTCTGGTTACGGTATAATTTTATAGATAAAAAAAAACAGATTCTGAAAGTTTCAGTTCAAAATTTAAATTGTGAAAGTTCGCTCACATTTTTTAAAAAATTATTAGTGCATTACTTTAGATTTTTTCGAGCGACCTTTTAATATTCAAATTAAAATTCCATACATTTTTTTTCTTTTATTTAGTATAATAATCGATAAAAATGCACTACGAGATGAACTAAAAATCAATAAAACCTGTTAAAATTAAAAATTTGTTTTCAGAATTAATAACAAAACTTATTGAAATATTGTTAAATGTTGTAGTTGGTTAAATAAAATTATTAAATTTAAAAAAATATGTTTTCTATATTGCGCTTGATTTTTAGTTCATCTCGTGGTGTATTTTTATCGATTATTCTACTAAATAAAAGAAAAAAAATGTATGGAATTTTAATTTAAATATTAAAAGGTCGCTCGAAAAAAATCTAAGTAATGCACTAATGAATTTTTAAAAAATTTGTGAGCGACCTTTCAAAATTTAAATTTTGAACTGAAACTTTCAGAAACTTATTTTTTGGGGGTCTATAAAATTATACCGTAACGAGAATTTTGTTTTTAATTCGAATTTTGACGATTTTTGAAATTAAAAAAATTTGGAGCGACCTCTTAAATTTTATTTTGAGGTGTCCTTTGGAGGGGGCTCTTAAAACATGAAAAACTAACATTTTTTTCACTCGAGATTCAAAAGAGATAAAATAGTCGTTTTTTTGCGTCAGCCTATATGTGGATATATATATATATATATGTGTGTGTGGGGGGGAATTACATTAAGAAAGAAATGCTTTAGTTAATTTAATTAACAAATGCGACCCACCACTCTGCGACCCATAGTGGCATGCACATGAGGTGTTGTAGAAAGTATGACGGCATTTAAATTGTTGTGCGAAATATATTTTTGCTATTTTTTTTAGGAGGGTGAGAGATGGACTCTAGCAATAAACGTTTACATTCAAATTCATCTACTGCTAGCCCAAAGATGAAAGGTCGGCTTTGTCGCGCTGCCGAAAAAAGAAAAAAAAATGGATGCTGAGATATGTTTCACAGGGAAGATGGGTACAGATGTGCAAGGACTCTTTAAAATTCTATACGGCAGTAGTGTCTTTAGAGTCATTTGGACTTTCATTTCCGATTTACAAAATACTTCCAGTATTGCCAGTTGGCCAAAATCTAGCCAAGAAATGGCTAAATTCGCAACCGTGTCCGCACATACTAGCGAGAGAATTTCTTGCACATCTGAACCCATCTCCCCATTCAAACAAATCGCGGTACCCAATTTTTTGGCAGCGCGCCAAAGCCGACCTTTTATCTTTGGGCGAGCAGTATAATACCACACTATGTTTGTTTAAAGATATCGCTGAGACTTCTTTTTATGAAAGGCTGAATTTTTTAAATTACTTCATGAATGTATGGGGCATTGGTGCATATACTGAATGGAAACTTTTTGTTTTGTAAGGAAGTCGTACAGAAATTTAAAAAGTATCACTTTTTAAAAAACTATGAAGGGAATTTTTTTCTTAATGTAGTCCTTTTTTCCTACCTTATTTTGAGCAATTTTTCAGCATGCATTGCAGCTTATCACTAATGAATAATGATTTAAAAGTTGTTACCTTCTCTCTCTATATACTGGATGATTCGACATTAGTTTTGCAAACTTTTAGGAGAGGTAGGATACACCAAGACGGTTCAGAATCAGATAGCAATGCGGGACTGGAAACGTCGTCTTGATCTACCTGTTAAAAATCACTCCGGAAGAAGTGTTGAATTGTGCGTCTAATTTCTTAGCCAAGTTTCATAAACAATGGACTTTCTGCCGACAATTTCTTCAATGTCATGAAAGAAAAAATTTTGAATCAACAATTCTTATCAAGTGGAATCGGTGAAAGATGGATTAGTTTATGGAAAAAAAATGTTCGGAAAGCTTAGTATTACTTGAACACTTTTTCTAAAGTGATTATTGACAGGTACATGAAGACGATATTTCCGACCTATCATTGCTGTGCGATTCTGAAACGTCTTGTTGTATCCTACCCTCCTAAAAGTTTGTAAAACTGATTTCGAATCACCCTGTATATACGTTCTCTGAACGCTAACAGACGTTCCGAGAACCCGTGTGTGCAGTCTGCTCGAATGCAAATTTTAACCCATTTATGCCTAGCGTCCCTTTTTTGGGACGGCATTTTCGCTATCAGTCGAAAACGTTATTTATTTTTCCTAGCCTTTATTCGCGAGTATTGAACCTCAATTCCACAAAATATTTTAATATGGCCAAGTAGGATGTTGACATTTCAATTTTTATACATAATGATTTTAAATGAAATCATCCCTTGTTCAAAAAGTTGACATCAGAAATTTATCAATTACTGCTGGTGTTAGCAAAAATCGAAGAAAGTTGCAAAAATATCCAGGCACGAATGGGTTAATAAATGAAATTCTCAAATTTTTATGATGAGTTTTGGAGGTATCTGCCCAGGATTAAAGTTTCAAAATTCAGATGGAATTTTCAAAACTTGAATTTTTATAACAAGCACGCTACGAGCTGCTAAAAAGAATTAATAGCAATGATTGAAAACCTCCGTTTTTTGCCTTCTTAATGATGAAAAGAATGTTCTGGTAAAATGGGAATGAATCGATGAAATGTTTTGTAGAAGGGATAGCAAGGTATATTGAAGGAAAAACAGGCAAAACAATTAAAATTTCAATTGAAAATTTTAATCTGGACATAGACGTTGTTTTAACCCATTCGTGCCTGGATATTTTTGCGACTTTCTTCGATTTTTGCTAACACCAGAAGTAATTGATAAATTTCTGATGTCAACTTTTTGAACAAGGGATGATTTCATTTAAAATCGTTATGTATAAAAATTGAAATGTTAACATCCTACTTGCCATATTAAAATATTTTGTGGAATTGAGGTTCAATACTCGCGAATAAAGGCTAGGAAAAATAAATAACGTTTTCGAATGATAGCGATAATGCCGTCCCAAAAAAGGGACGCTAAGCATAAATGGGTTAAGGGGACTTCTCATGAGACAAGTCGTGTAAATTTCGATGCAGTATGACGTCCATTCAAACAGTCTGCGAAAATATTTTACATTTTGGAGTGTGTTTTAAATTTTAAATATGCATGTTTCATTTGTTAGTCACATACAATTTGCCCGCTTAAGTTCGTTTTCACAATGATTTCTGAAAGGCAAGAGCCATATAGTCATAAAATGGGGTCTAGGTTAGTAAAGCTGCCAGACTCTACACAAGAAGTGCGCTTGCAGCGCCACATGGATGCTAAATTATGAGTCAGCTTGCTTTTTATAAAAGGTACAGGATACGGGGGAAAATCATTTGCAAAGTAGTTTAGCATCACAGCTTTAATAAGAGAAGACACCTTGCGTACATTTGTGTTAAAAATAGAAAACGTAAAATGCAAGGGGTAAAAGCGTATTACTTATACTTGCGCCAGCTTGACATCAGTCATGTTGTACAGTGTGCTGACTAGGGTCCAGATGTATATTCTGCTGACAGATACTCACGTGATTTATGTACAAGTCAAAATTGGGTTTAAGATACTAGTGTCTGGATCTCGTTTATAGACAAATTTGAGAAATCATATGCTAAGAGAAAATATATCAAATTTATTTTGAGTACGCGATCCTGATTATTATCCTGAATTATTGGTTCTAGTAATAAATTTTAAAGCGCGTGACAAAGAAATGAATATGAAATTTAGAACGTATAACAATACCTTTATTCTTCGAAGTAATCTCCAATATTTCCCAGCACTTTCCGCCATCGGTCAGGATGCCAGCAGATTAGAAGGATTTATCTTTAGATGCGATGAAGTCATCAATAGATTTTAGCACCCCGTCGACTATGGGAAAAAGTTCAGAAGACAAAGCATTGTTCATTGACCAAAATAGATGATAGTCCGAAGGGGTTATGTCAGGACTATATGTTGGGTGCTTCAAAACTTCGCAGCCAAAATTTTACAATCTATCCTTGACTGGTTTTGAAGCATGACGCCTCGCACTGTCAGGTGGGATATGAAGCGTGTACTGTACTACTAACTACTGGAACCTGTTGACAGCGCAACTGCTGAACGTTATAAACAGCAACTGTTGCGACTGAAGATCCATCATGAACGCCCATTTACTGGCAAAGGTTTGCAACCAGTCAATTTGCTCCATGACAATGCAAGGCCTTATGTTGCAAAAACCGGTCAAGGACACGTTAGTAAAGTTTGGCTGGGAAGATTTAGAACACACAGCGTATAGCCCTGGCATAGCCTCTTCGGACTATCATCTGTTTCGGTCGATGAACAATGCCTTGCCTTCTGTACTCTTCCCGGCAATGGACGAAGTACGAAAATCTATTGATGACTTCATCGCATCAAAAGAGGAATCCTTCTACGCTCCTGGTATCATCACCGACGGTGAAACTTGCTGGAAAATAATGGAAAATATTTGACGAATAAAAAAGGTCGTCATTCAATTACCGCTCTAAATTGAATTTTCATTTCTTTGAAAGCGCTTTAAAGCTGATTACAAAATTCGATATTATCCTGATAATTACTATCCCGAGTACGTGAGTACATTATCAAATTCAGTGAGAATTATTTGTTTACTAATTCAGTTATATTTTCAGCTTCTAGTTCATTATGAATAAAGTTAAGCAAATTCCGTAAGCTAACTATGCTTTTGAGCAAGGAACTAATTTGTGTCAGCTTCGAAATATAACTACTGCACAAAGAAGTTTGTTACTAAACGTTATCCGAATTGAAGATGATTCGGATCATGATGTTTCGGACAAATGAGCCGAGTCAGTGAGTGATTTGAAGAAAAAGAAATTCGAATAACACATTCACAATATACATCTTTACATCCACGTGTATCAAACTGACGTGATTTATATGGAAGTTAAAATTGAATTTCAAATTCTGCTGTCTGGATCTCGTTTTTAGACAGATGTGAGACATCATATGTTGAAAGAAAATGTATTGAATTCATTTTCTGAGAATTTTCATCTTGAATTTGAAATATTGAACAATTTATAAGAACGTCTTGTGAAATAGGAAGCTATCTTCATCATTTTTTAAATAAAAACCTAGTATTTTGTCAAATTACCCTCTAAATTTTTAAATTGTCTATTGTATTTGCTTAACTAAATAAAGAAAAATATCTTTATCAGTGTATAAATGCTTTGCAACCATTTCATTTTTCAAAACAATATTCTTAATTAAATATTTTCTTTTAACTACGAACCTAAAAGTGTAGATAATGAGAACACAAATTTAGATGTTTATCAGTGGACTTAAGTTTTCCCCAAGGACTCATAAAAGGAACATGGCAACTTTATTCTCTCAGCAGACTGGGGATTTTCATGAATGCGCTTTTACATAGTACTGAGAGAGGAAGTCACTGATATTAATCAAGAAACACTTTTCTGCTAGAGCACTTTTACCTAATGCGGTTGCCTCTGAGAATTCTGGAAATTGATGCATGGTTTTAAATCTTAACAACTGTGATCTTTTAAGTTCTGATTAAGAAATAATTTACAGTTAAACCTTTTTTTTATTTAAAGTTTTTAAGATGTGAATGATTTAGTAAATTTTGGCTCTCAAAATATCCTTAGAATAAAAAAACTTTGTAAAATAACAAAGTACAGTGGACTTGCGCTAAAACGCGATTTGACTTACGCGAATAGGATTTTATCAGAGTTTTTAACTAGCTGGTATTATAGGATCACGGATCACGTAGAATATTGGCAGGCTGCCAGTAAGGGCGAATCCAAATGAAAAAGAACGATAGGAAAGTGCGGAGTTGAACGGCACGGAATGGCCAGTATGAATGCAGTTTTACTGCTTCAAAACAGCGTCATAATACTTCAGGGTCATGCACAGACCATGCCATCCCCATCAAGTAATGGACATGCCTATTTCCTCCTCTAAACCGGATGTTTACTTTCTATCCAATCCTAAAGCCAACTGCTCGCACTAAAAGAGATTTTTCGTCAACAGTAAGAAGCGCCAGAATTCATTTATTCATTACTGTATGTACCACTTTAAAACATTCAGAAAAGGAAAACTACTGGACCACATGTTTTAAACTTGGCAATTGTGTAAAGGTGGTCAGGGGGATTTATTATCCTCTGAAAAAAAAGATTAGAAATTCAACACCACGGGCAAAGACGGATTTAAGGAGGGGGGTAAAGTGTCCACCCCCCCCCCCATGAAGACCATTTTGGAAGGGGTTCAAAAATTTCGAAGGGAGGTCCAAACGATAAAAAAAAGGCAGTATTTTTCTCAAAAGGACACTATATGATTTTAGTAACAAAAATCAAAATTTCGTGTGGTAGGTGGTTCGGACATCTGCCCCCTCTCCCCCCCCCCTTCAAATACGTCCTTGCCCCAGGTGTCGAATTTTGTAACTTTTTTTTCGCCGATAATTAATCCCCTGATCCCGTTTACACAATTACCAAGTTTGATAACATTTGGTCCAGTAGTTTTCCTATTCTGATCGTTTTAAAGTGGAACTTTAATTATAATCAACCTGCATATTTAGGAAATGGTTTAACAATGTTTGAGGGGTATTTGTACTGCCTGACTTCCATTGGCATGGAATATTGGCAAGCTGCCTATAAAAGTGAATCCAAAATTACCGGTCGAGGAGGGGGGAAGCGAGCGCATATCACAGATTTTTATTATTTATATTACAAGTCAGCAATCCGGTTTTCGTTATTTTAAATGCATAAACTGATTTATTGTAAGTTAAAATATATCATCGCAGTAAAAAAAAAATCGCTATTTCTCGACAACTGAGTCTGAATAATTTAGCGGTGCACATATGACTGGCACCCCCAACAACTAATGGACGTGCTCGTCTTTTCCTCTAAACCAGATGTTTGTGTTTCTGTCTAATAGGTAGTCAAATAGTATGTGTAAGGATTTATGAAAATCATCTTAAAAACCACAAAGTCTCTCTAGAGTTTCTAACTTTAAATTTATGAAGTATTATTTTCATGTCTCGCTTATGCATTTATTCAAGTGCTTTGAACCAAAAATTAAATATACAATTAAAATCATATAAAATGCCATATGCAAATAGCATGTAAAACTGGAAGTATTATTGTAAATGCCGATAAATTTAAGTTTGAATTGTAAAATTTAAAGCGTTTTACACATTGGCGAGAGCAACACTTGGCTGAGATAAATAACGCCAATCCCACAGCAACCTTAAATCTTGATCCAATAAAATTAAAATGACGGAATCGCGAGCAAATAGTTTTAAAGATGAGCCAGTGCTACTGAAAGTAACTTACGCCAACATGATGCCAAAGAGGGAAAGCAAACATGCTCGTTGCGATTGCAAACGGGCGTAATGTAATCTATTTTTAGCACAACGACTCCACAAGGTCTCAAGAGACAAAAGATAATCAAGAATAATGCATACGGGGAAAAGCAAATATACAGATTTAAACGCCGGAGTGGCAGAAAAATGAGAACAGAAATGATTTAGAATACATGATTTTGGATAGATTGCATTAAAGAAAGCCAAATTAAATTAGATATGTGATCTTCATCACAATTCACAATGACTTCTCTCTCCTACTCTCCTCGAGCGTAGAAATAAAGTTAACAATAACGGAAAGAGGAAAGCGGTTCTTATTCGACATGTAAACTAAGTCGGTCCTTTGCTGCTTCCAAGAATCGACCATCCGTCTTCAAAAGGTTAAGCCACGTAGTATTTCTAATCGGTATGACATGCTGTTTTGCAATAGCAAGATTCTTTGATTGGTTTAGTGAGTACATCGGAAAGTAATAGAATAATCCATATAATAGGAATTAATTAGACCCATGTCTGTTTAAATTAGAAAAAAAAAACAACAATTATTTATTTCGAGATTTTAAGTACGTAGCTGGTTTTTCTTTTATTCAGAAGAGAGTATAACTCTTCTGACTAAAAAGACAGTATAGCTCATTCTTTGTAGTGAATAGGTTTTTCGTGCATAAAATGACATTTTCATGCAGTGAAACATATAAAACAGTATTAATAGCTTCAGTAATACTATTATTTGCATCTAATTTTGAACAGTTTCAATGATTTTTTATCCAAACTTTCTGTACTCAATGAGTATTTTCAGTTTTTTTGTGTTTTTGTAAATAAACGTAGAAATTTAAAAATATTCTTTGCAAATGACAAAAAAGTAGGGTTCAAAAAGCATTTAAATTTCACAGTAATCATTTTACAACCAGCTTAAACCTGTAGAAATCTAAATATAATTTTTAAAATGCAACATTTGTTCCAATTTTTGTTACCATTGACTTCAGTACTAACAAACAGACCCTTTTTTGTTCAAAATAATTAAGTGCTTTGCTTTTTGTTACCATAGTAATACATAATTATTTTAAGTTGAATTTTTATTCCTATGCAGTGCATTTTTTTCAAAATGGTGCACTAACTGTATTTCAGAAGCCGCTGAAATTCAAATTGAAGTAACGATGTGTTTAAAGTTTTAATGCACTAAAATACTTCTTAATATTACGTTAAACTAAACTCAAATTTCATTTCATTTTATGTCAAGAAACAAAAACTCAAAATTCATTTTAAAATAAGACGTCGCATAGTTTTTTATAAAGATTATTTAGGTGAAATCAGCAACCATACTACACATATTATATGCAAAACTCAGAATAATATAATGCTTTAGTGTGAAAAAGGCTATATTTAATTTTATAGATCCAGATAAACCTTTATATATTTATTTAGCAGGAATAATTAAAGTTTATAATATTACATCTTTCGATAAAAGTTTTCATATTTACTGAACAGAATAGCAGTAGGCACGTCTAAACTACATTCTTTCCACTTAAATCACTTTTGTGACAAAATACAAGTATAGGCGTTATCGAGATTAGTGGTGCAAGAGGTTAAAGAAATCAGAGCGAAATTAAATGTTTACCAATAACTCTCTTGTACGTCTCTTGAGACTTATAAAACAGTCACACAGATTTCCTGTGAAGGAGAGGGCTGGTATTTTTGTTGCTCTTTTGGATTTACGGAGATCGTTGAACAATAGTTAAGTGATTTAAGTGGTCTCTTGTACAACAAAATTTCAAAATAGGAGATCAGCCCAATGGGACACAATAAAGCAATAAAGATTATTTTTGTAATCTTTTGTTAGAGGCAGCCTAATTCCAAAATTGATATAAATAGCGAATTTAAGCTTGAGGAATGAGAAGAGTTGAATAATATTTTATATGGGTCTGTTTTGACGGAGATTTATTTCCAAATTAAATATTATAACTTTAAATTAAATTATAAATAATACTTATAATGTATTATTTCTTGTCGAATTACACAAAATAAAATTTAGCGTAAGGAGACTTTCCTGGATCAGTGTAATGCTTATTTCAGCAATGTTTAACCCAAACACAAAATTTAATAGAAAAGAAAATTAATGAATAATACTTTATATTCACTTTTTTCACAGCTAAGACTTTATTTTAGAAATGAATATAAGAAATTTGTCTTAAATAGAGAAACACTGTGAATTATTTAAAAATGTATGTTTTTGAACCACACAGATGTATAGTAATGATTTAATGATTCTTGCTATGTCTTAGTTTAAAAATTAATAAATATAACTGATTCATTATGGATTGTTTAATAACATTTTTAATTTTTCATATTTTTTGTCTAACAATTTGATGTTAGATCCAGCATCGGTATTATAATCAAAAGTATTTACTTAAAATTTTATTGAAATTGGAATTAATTCGTTACATTAAAATAAGAAAAAATGATTATATGTAGGTATATAGTAATGAGACACTGTTTGAAATAGCTGTTCATAAATTCTTAAGACAAGTTCCTAAAGCATGAATCAGTCCTTATACAATTAAACGATAGTTTGAAGAAAAGCATCAATCACATAAATATCGCACTTCTTTTTGGGCTTAACTACTACAATTTTTACTCAAATTCTAATTAACTGCAAAAATATTTCAAGTATTACTTATCGCGCAGCTCTTATTTCACTTAATGTGCAGGAAATTGCCATAATGCGTAACCAGATCTTACTTAAAATAACGCTGCAAAGAAGATGCATGAAAAGTAGTTCTTTTACCCGATTACACATACAACGCTTAAAATTTATATGATAAAATATTTGTAGACAGAATTACAGCGCACAAGATATCAATCTACATAATTTATCATTCCATGATTTGGAGTGATGGATAGAAGATGGAACTTTATCCGGGTATTTTACTATTTTTTGTGCAATAAATTTCAAAAACAAATCAAGGTTTATTTTAATAAGTGCCTTATCTTTTAATGGCAAAAACTTGTAAATTAAGTACGGTAACTTCAATGAAATGTCTAAAACAGCGTGTTTGATACTTTAGAAACTCTAAAATTTGATATGAACTACATTGTAAATTTAAATTAACATTTCTGTAAAATTGTTTCTACGAAAGGTAAAAATAAATCATTATGTATGCTAATTTATTTGATTTTCAGTTACTACACTAAGCCACAGTAACACAAAATTTGAATTTATGAATTGTAACTTAAAGGTTTTAGACAAATAACAGATACATTGTAATTTCAGGGATAATTTTGGGTATAGGCCTTGTCATCAGTAAATGTTTAAATAAATATTTTTTATTTTGATATTAATTATGATCAAAAAGCGCAATATTCTAACAATATTTGAGGGTATTTGGTTATTTCACTTGTTGGCGACCCAGTTCTTTCACGGTCCTATGCTTCATGTTCTCTGCGGGAGGAGGGAACCATTTATCAGGGGAGCCAACCGCAAAGTAGCTTAAAAATGAGCTCCCCCTCTACTTGCACATTTAATACGTACATGACTACACAGTGTTGACACTTATTAAAAACAACAATGATATCGGCAGCAAATAGCATGCATAAAACATAATAAGAGTACATTTATATGTTGAAGTTCCTTTACTAGTAAAAAGAAGGCTGTGAGAAGTGTGTCTTATAATTTACTGACCTACTCTAAATAAGATTGTCATACGTGTTGTGCTTTTAAATCAGTGATATAAACAACCACTGAGAATAAAGGTATTTTGGTGATAACTACAGTGTAACGATCAAAAGCTAAAATAATATATTTATTAATTTATTTCCATAGAAAAATCAAATGCAATATATTTTCATTTAAAAAAAAGCGTTACAACAGTAGTTGAATATTTGTATGAAAAATATCTTGCGTATAATATCATGTATTTGCTCCGTCACACGTTAATTTGTAAGTTGTTTCTGTGTTCTTTTCGTTTGACAGGCGATAAATCTCACTATTAAACATTCTGAAATAAATTAACTCATTCAGCGCAATGGTATCACTGGTGCCATCAGCATTCAGCGAGTTTCACCGCCAACTGAACATTAAACCTCCATTATGCATTCCTGTAGAAGCTTCAAATATGAAAGATACAAAGGTAACATGTGACAAGATGATGGATTATATCGCGTTAGGGCATTCATTAACATATCATAGGAAGAAGTGCGAAATTTTAATGCATTTGCATTTCAGTGGCATACGAAAAATTAAGAATTTTATTTTCAGTTCATTTTAACCGAATAATTTTTGGATTTTGTGAAATATTTTGTGATTCTGTAAAACTCTATAATATATAAAACAGGAGAGAAAGGTTGAATTATTTTATTGCCGAAGGGAGTAAATTGCACTTAATTAGGCACAGTTTTGTTTGTAAATTAACATCAATTATGTCTGAGCAAAGGAAAATTCACATCAGTCAGTTTGCGCAGATCTGAATTGTATTAGGGAAAATAGTAAATGCATATATGTTAAGAGAAATAAATGAAATGGTCAGCAAAAAATAAATTAGTTTACAATAAAATGAGAATTATAACTTGGAAATTATCGTCCGGGGCAAAAGTGACGCAAGTTAAAAAATAAATTTCTAGTTAAGTAGCCTTATAAGTTTTGATTTGCCAAACAAGTTATTATTTTTTAATGTTGTTTATTATTTACTATTGAAAATGTTTAAAATTAACTATTTAAATACATTTTAGTGGTACACATTTACGAACAGATGAGTTATTCCACAGGAATCTGAGTTACACTACTCCTTTATCGAATGACATATACAGGGTGAATCTAAACTCTTGGGCAAAACTTTAAGGGGTGATAGGACACACAATAAGGAATCATAATCACATAGCAATCTGGGGTCAAAAACGCAGTTTTAACTTACCCAGTAATAATAACTTTGGGAAAACATTGAAATGTCCGTCTAATTTCTTAACCAAGTTTCATACACAATAAGCTCGTCTCCGAAATTTCCATCCATGAAATAAAATAGAATTTTTAAACTATCAATTTTAGTCTTCTGTTTTCGGGGAAAAATACATTAGTTTCTGACGAACAATGGTCGGAAAGTGCACTGTTGTTTCGGCACTTTTTCCCAAAGTGATTATTAACCGCTACACGAAGACGACGTTGCCGACCCCACATTGCTATGTGATTCTGATTCCTAATTATGTGCCCTATCACCCCTTAAAGTTTTACTCAAGAGTTTAGATTCATACTGTATAAAGATTGTTACTATAATGATTGTTAGAGAACATTTCAACATGGGTATTATTGTAATTCCTTAAGTTAAAAATCAGATAGATATGCAGATTTGAGGAATGTTCAGACACAAAATGTACTAAAAATCTGTTCATGCAATACCTGATACACATTATTACTGTCTAATCAAGTTTCTATTGTTAAATGAAAGGGACTATATTTTTTTTATTAAAAACTGAATACTCCAATTCAAAATTCCTATTCAGGATTCTTCTTTGTATTAATAAAATTGTTTTTCTCTCATTTTTCTCAGTGGTACACCATTTATAGTGATTTGAGTCATGCATTACTTTCGAGAAAGCATCCCTAAAATGCATGAACGTATGCATAGAAATTCTGGAGAATCCATTACAAAACTTCCTTGTTCTTGTTTATAAAAGGTTTTCGATGTATCGATATAAACTTATTTCTATTGTAATGAGATGCGATATAAACGTTTGGAAATTTCACGTGAAATATAAGAAATTCGTGAATCTGGCTATATTTCCCCAAAAGTCATTCAGTTCGGCGATTATTGGCATGATTTTGAGCACGGCCCAAATATTGACTGCCTTCAGATTTTAATGTAGTAAGTCTTTTTGAGGTGACCCTCTAAATAGACAAGATTTACAGCAATCCCAAAGACAAAGTTTCAACATTTTACAGCTAATAATTTTTCAGTCATACTAAGTTCATAGGAACAAGCTCACATACATGCAGACATCACAGCAAAACTAAAGAACGCGTATTCGCGGTTGTTCAAAATGCATTTATAATTTGCACACATAAATACAAATACGTACATACATACGCTCGTACACACGTTATACATTAATACGTCGAAACGTTGAAGTCTGATTACTGGACCTTTTCGCGATTACAAGATTTATTTTTCTTTGCCCAAGGAAGAAAAAATGGAAATATATACTCTTACTATTTTGTAATCATTCTAAATTTTATGGAAATAAATTTATTAATCATTAGAAAAGAGTTATGAAAATATGAACAATAATTTTGTATTTTCACTATTGGTATACAATTGTTTAAACTAGATTAACCCATTTGTGCCTGAATATTTTTGCGACTTTCTTCGATTTTTACTGATAACAGAAATAATAGATAAATTTCTGATGTCAAATTCTTGAACAAGGGATGATTTTTTTAAAAAATCATTATGCATAAAAATCGAAATATCATCATCCTAGTTGGTCATGTTAAAATATTTTGTAGAGTTGAGGCTCAATACTCATGAATAAAGGCTAGGAAAAATAAATAACGTTTTCGACTAATAGCGAAAATGACGTCCCAAAAAAAGGACACTAGGCATAAATGGTTTAACACTACGGAGACGCGTACGATTTTACAGTGAAGCCACAAAACGTTAAGGAGTTAAAGGAGTTGATTTATTTAATAATCCGTCTGTGATAAATAAAACCATCGTCTAAATGTTTGCTCTTACATATGGATTCTCAAGAATTCTTAACAATTTAAATTTTAAACATAAGGATGGATAGCCTAATAAATAGAAGAAAATAAGAATAGACTTATGTTTAAAATGGTATTTTAACTAGTTAAAGCTTTACACCATAAGGAACGGAGTTGTAATACAATAAATAGATGTATTATGAAATTTCATATCATATAATGTAGTCCTAGCATTTACTATTTCTTTTCTTGAAGCAAATCTCTGTTCATATCATAAGCATACTTAACCACGTGCACCCAGACATTGCCGAAAATTCTTATAGACGAATTTAGAGTTGAAACTCTTCATGTAAGAGAATGTTCTAGCTTAATTTATTCGCCGTTGGTTGAGGTATTTTGCGCTAAATACCTTGTTTACAGAAACTTGGTTGGATTAAGTGGTAAGTGAGACTAACAACGCAAGTAGAGATGGGAACCGGGCAAATGTCCCGTCACCGGGATAAGGGCGGCACCAAAATCTGTTGTAGTTCCAAAAAAGGGACCCTCAAAATTAAGGTTTGTGCAGTGTAACGTAATCTATAATTGTAGCTGAGCATATTCAAAGGTGTTACAATAGAATTTGAAGCATTGCCGGAAAGGATGTAACTTTCTGTTTACATATCTTCTTGACACAATTAATAAAAAAATACAGTTTTTTTCATGATAGGTACAAATAAAGGTAGGCAAACAAACAGGTGAACTTAGCATTTACTACCTAAATCTTCCTGGCTTTTAACGTATGTGTTATATAGTTTATAACCTGTAATTGATGTCAAAAAGGTGGATTTAGAACAGCACACGAAAAACGCGTTCAGAATTTTTAATTCTTCAAAAAATCAGAACATATCTACAAGTATCAGTTTAAATATTGCTCGAATACCAAACTTTTAATAGGGTTATTTTAAGCACGGAAGGGATATAAAACCTTTTTATATTCTGATATGAATTTTAATTATTAATTTCGTTAATGATATTAATTTTTGAAGGTATTAATACATTATTTATATTTTACAAATATACATTATGTTTTGAAACATCCTGTGATAAATTATAATAGATTTTCATTTATAATACAGAAAAAAAGCAGATACATTCAAAACGTTTTTCGTTCCTTTCCACTTCTAATATACAAGTTTATCCCGATGTAACATACTTCAAAACTTCTTTAAAAAGGGGCAAATGATGTCGATATTAAACTAAAATTATATTTGCCTCTTAACCTGATTTCGTTCCTACCACAAAAAAATGATCTACTTGAGAAGATCTGGCAAAAAAGTACATAATCCTCTTACCTAGAATTTCCTTATCTCCTTATTTGGAGATTAAGACTCAATTACCTCCTAAAACTGAAAAGGTCATCAGCTTATGGAAAAGCAAAGGAAAGGCCTCAATTTTGCTTACTTGGACAAACGGCGTAAAGTCTAACGAAGCAATAAGAGGTTATTTATTTTACGTATAAACAAAACAGTAAACATTCTTTTTCTTTTCCAAATATGTTTACGGGTTATAAAAATATGCAGTATAAGTAAAATGCTAATGATCTTTTATTTTGAATTAATAATACTTTGTGATTAACAAGTTTTCAAATCACTTTTTAGGATTAAACAACAAAAGATTTGGTAACTACCTTTTTCAGAGTAATTATTTTAAGTAGTCGGAATGTAGAACACCAAACTTTTAAAATCCTTTCGTTTTTCTCCAAACCGGCTAACTGGAATACAAAGAACATTAAACGTGAATGTTTAAGCAAGTAGCTGGTTTAGATTACACCTGGCTTACAGACGGGAACGTAATATTTGAATACTTATAAGAATTATGCGATTTATCACAAAATATTGTAATTTGTAAATATAACAATACTAATTTGTATTCTGTATTCCACTGTCTTCCTGTAAGGTGAAGTGCGTTTTATTTTTATGAAGTTGTCAAGTCGTTTATTTAGGGTAACTCTGGGACAGATGCCGCATCCCTTGTAATTCATGTAATTGTCCATAGTTATTAGTCAGATGCGCAATATTCGTGTGCAGTGAGATTTCCTTAACCAGTGTATAGTGTGAATCCTTTTCAATTTTAGCGGTAACTATGGAATCCTTATTTTGAGATGAGTGCATTATTTCACTATCCAAACTTTTGAGCACGTTATGATAAAGCACCTTTTACCCGATAATTACTGAATCCATGCATTATTTCGAAGTCAAAACAAAGTGTAACATTTGTATAGAGTACTATGTATATGGTTAATGCGAGGATAGATATCTTTGATATGTGGCGTCTGTACAGTGCAAAATAAAATACATATCGCTCTGCCATTTCGGTATACATGCCGCAGTTTCTTTTATACGGGATGCGGCGTTCAGTAAAATTTTAATTTATTTCTCCGTGTCTTAATTTTTAAATTGCTGAATTTATGTTACTGAAGTGCATTTGCTGGATTTGATTAAGTGTTATTAAATTTTTCATTTTAATTTTGCACAGACCAACCAAGTCGGATATCTTATTAGTCGTTAACTGTATTTGTAATAATTTTACATTTTAACTCTCTGGCTCAAATGAAATATTATTTATACATACTAGATTTTATTACAGATTTTATTAGAAACTCCCACATTTTATTAAAGAATATATATGTCAAAACAAATAAAACAACGTATAAACACTATTTTACTCGTTTTTCCCTCGCAAATCCACTGATGTTACGTTGTTGATTACATAACAATTAAAATTCAGTTTAAAAAAATAAATATTTAATTTTAGTTGTGAACTAAGTCGGAGACTAATATTGCTTTAAACCTAATAGTTTTGTGCTCATTTTTTTTTTTAGAACATAAGTATATAGGCTATTGTATAGGTCCTGATATGAATATTTGTATTATTTCATTCTGTTTTTATAGAAGCTGTGGCGCGGCATATCTCCCATACAACAGCGGCGTCTGACAATGAACGTATGGGTGACGCGCCACAGTGCAATGTTCTAGAAAAAATTTCTTAAAAAGTATTAATTATTTTGCAAACATTTTTTCATTGTCGCAGTACACATGTTTTGGATTCTGCATTAAATAGCACAGCTTGATTTATATTGCTGTATGTGCACCATGGGATTTTTTTAATGCAAAAAAAAAAGAAAAATATATGCGGCATAACTCCCGAAATTACCCTAAATTAGAGGAATAAGATTAATGATTATTTACTGAAGAAAAAACAAAATTTTCTACACGGGGGTTTTCTAAGACAGTCAATACTTGATTTTGCTCTTACATCTCGTACACTAATTCGTTTAAGATTTTAACCATGAATAAAATATCTTCGATCCAGTTTATTTACATTTTTCAGAACACTGTGCTTATTTTTACATTATTCGCTTTTATTTAACAAAAATGATATGAAAGGAGACTTAATTTTTTTATTATATTTTTCTCTCTTCGGATTATTTATCTAATCATCATGAAGAAAAAAAACTCCCTTTCGTTAAAGTACACAAAAATACTAGTTTATGACTTCAAGAGATAATTTTTTTTTATCAAAAATGGTGCAATAGTGTTTTGTGAAATAATAAAGTTATTTTAAATTAATGCATTTTCATTATTATAGCGTGAATAGGATTGAAAATATCTATTACTTACTTTTAAAATGTGGTCTTGTACGCGTTCCACATATGAAATTCGTCCAGATTTTTGCCTTTACTTTCGCGTATACTAACTTCATTCTTTATGTTTTCCTGACCGTGGGTATTATTTGCGTCTAATTTTAATGTTCTTTTACGTAATTTTATCTAGTTATCTAGTTTTTTCCGCAGTAAGTTTTAGAGCATTCAAATGACTTATGAACATTTCAATTTGATAAACGGTTATGCGCCGTAAAAAAAAAAAAAAAAAAAAAAAAAAATGTTCTGCGTTTTACGAAAATGAATAATTTCAAGGATGGAAACATGGCAGAGCACTTTTGAATGCTCTGAGAAACAAATGAGCTTGTGAATTCCGGTATGTGTAATTTAGATTCCAAAATTTTTCAGCGGTACGAAATTTCTTCTCGCAAGCATCTGTTCATCTTAGCTTCTCGGAAACTCTGCAGAAAAGGGGTTTCTTAATCACAAAACTTTTTTTTTTCAAAAAGCAAAACTCCACTCTTCTCTCTTCTTAAGAAATAGGTAAATGTCAAAGTAAATATCCATCGTAATATTTCAAAGCCGGGTATATATATATATGTACAAGAATTATTTGCTGAAGAACGTGGTTGAGCTTTTTTTGTTGTGGGCAATTTGTATCTTTGTATGAGAGATTTAAAATGCAGAAGAACCTATTCACGAGCTACTTTGTAAAAATGCATAGAAAAATACTGGGAAATGAATGTTAATTTTGTTTTAAGTTTACATTTTATTTCCGTAATTTGTCTGGGTTAATTTAATAAAATCTACGTCTTTATGTGAGGTATTAATATAGATAGATTTCTACGTTATAGAATTTGATATAGCTTTTAGGGATGGACGCGAGACGAAAAATGAATCTCAAGTCTTGCAAAATAGCTTAAAAGCTTTGTCTCGTCTCGCAAAAATCTCTATATCGTAATGTTAAAAATGTGTGTCTCGCGCCCATCCCTAGTTCTGGTCACTATATCTTGCCCCGTACCACTACGATAAACTAAACTAGATGCTTCATATTTTGTCATTTATATATCTTATTATTGTTTTTTTTCAAACTAGGGGCTAAGGCCCCCAGACTCACTACCCTCGCTTTTCGTATGAGGCATTCGGCCCCTAATAAGGCTTATTCGTAAAAAAAGGCATAATTTCAACACTCATGACAAAACCCGAAGATTGGATCAGATAGAATGTTACTGAGCTACACATTGCTTGGTTCATTGGTACATAAAAATTTAAACTTCACACTACAGTAGATCCCCTCCCCCTCATAAAACGGAAAATATTTTGTTATGGGAATCCGTGTTCTACGGGTCCTGAGCTATACTCCACCTGGAGTGCGGACTCCGCTTATAATCGCTGGAAAAATTATTTGCACTCCTCAGAAACACAATGATATTTAATGTTGCCATTCAAAAGTTATATTAATTAGGAGCTAAAGCATAATAAAATCAGAACATCTGTTTCAGCTGTATTTTTAATAATATAAAACCTATTGGACACCTTGCGAATTTGCCACCCATGGCGATTTTTTTATTATTTGGCGACTTGCGTACATGTAACGTTAATAAAAGCTACGGAACAGATAGGATAGCTTGCCACCCATGGCGACTTTTCATTATTTGGCGATTTACACATGCTGACAACCTATAATTACTGTTCATTTAAGGTTACCGGAAAACCGTTATCCATATTTTCATTTACATAATCGTTTGCAGATTGGCGTACTTAGCACACCACGAATTATACCATCTCGTCGCGCTAGCAAATATCCAAAGTATACTGTAACTGCTATAATGGCATAGTTAACACCACCAAATATTTCTACTGGTAGCAATTAATCCAGCTGGACCGAACCGGCTTTAAAATAATCTGCATTTTAATTATTTTTAATTTTCAAGATATTAGTTATTCTGTTTTGGAAAAACGGATAATCGCTAATTCTAAACTCCTGTTGTCTAAGCGAACTTACTATTTGAAAATTGTAAACTTTGTGTAACACATTTTGAGATATTTATTTCATATTTTTCATTTAGCTTAAAATGGGGGAACTTCATGTTTGTCAATTTCACACGATTCTACGTACTTAGGATTGCTTTCTTGCGAAGGAATGAATGATTTTATGCCAAATCTGGCAACCATTCGGTTTAGTTTTCAGTTTTTTATTAATATCTTCTAAAATAATTCGATTTTCGAAATTTTAGTCAGCTAAGCTGATTCCTCGGAATTTTTTGAATCTGTGGGTACCTTAGTCGGAACTCAAATACCCACGGTTTAGGAGGAGATAGGTCCACAAGTTTCGACAGCGCCAGCGGCCTTTACTTTTTTTTAGAATAGAGAGAAACTCTAAAATTTATATATAAATTTATGGAATCTGATTATCATTCATCAAAATTAAAATATAACTATTATCCTTGGACTGGCAGTATCGTTGTTGTTCATTATCGAGTTACCACGGTAATATTATAGACAAAATTTACAGAATTTCAGTATTGTAGCTTAGAAAAACATATACTTTATTTACAATAGTGTGCTTTTCCTTTAATGAACAGCAGTGTGTGAACATAAATTTGATTCAACAAGAAAAGAACTACCAATAGTAGCAATAGCATGCAGATACTATAGTATCATTTATATTTTTATGTGCTTCTTAAACACATGCTTAAATATATGCATAAAAACGCACTTCCCCGATATATGAACCTCTGGCCGCCGTTCAGTCCAACCAATCGAGATGAGATTTCAGATATAGCTAGAAGGGTGGAGCGAAATTGGGCGAATTTTTTTTTTTTTGTGAGCAACTAATGGAATAGAGTTAAAAAGTTGCCACTTATAACCCTCAATGTAGGTGTAAAATTTCGACCCATTCAAAAGATATCTTCCGCCCTCTACCGGACGATGACAAACAGTATGTTTATATCATTTTTTATAATACTTATGAATGCACGATTTAAAGTCAAAACTAGAACAGGAAAATTATTTACTAAGGAATATACTAAGAAACCATATAATGAAGAGCCAGACATGCATCTACTAGTTATTAATACACAGGTGAACAGAAACTACATTATTTTATCAGGTTGTAACGAAAGTTTTCCGCCAGATTTGCTTGAGTCAGCTCACGCGGTACCCAGCTATTGACCTTATATGTCAAGTTTATGCGATGCTTAGCGCGACTAATGGACATGACACTAAAGTCTAACTCTTTTAGCTAGCTCTCGAGTGGATGAATATTTTATCTTCTTCTACAGATTGTCGTAGGCGGGCCTCATCAGCATCATTAGGCCGGCCAGAGCGCTCTGCTTCTTTAATGTCTTAGTCCACGTTTTTTAACTTTCGGTACCAAATCTTCACAGCTTCATATGATACAACAGTAGTACCTTAAGCTGTACACATGATTCGGTGTCATTCTGTAGCTGATTTTTTGCAACAGAACTGAGAGTAAATGATGGTTCAATCTGGTAGCGTGATAGTTCCATTTCAGACACCTTATACTTAATCATAACGATATTGTTTTACAGATTTCACAACACAGTGCTCTAAAACAAGTCTTTTTCTTTCAAATAACAAAAATCGTTTGGCGAAATAGTGGCAAAGACACCAACACGAACTGCTTGTGCAGGCAATACTTGCAGGGGCGGAAAAGTTTCGTTACAACCTAATACTTTAACCTTAATAGTCAATTATAATCGAAGGAACAAACACAATTCTATTATTAAACCACTTGGAATTTTTTTTTTCGTTTCGAATGATGACATGATGTTTCGGGAGTTGATTTTTGCTCTTATGAAGCCATCCCTAGCCGATTTACCAATCACAGTTAAAGAAGCATCAGTCGCCATCTTAACACAACGTTCTACCGCCTGAGTATGGCACGGGAACTGAGCGAACTCTAAATTCGTCTCGCTACTTCTGATTGATTTTTGGAGACTTTCATTCGATACGCCAGATAAAATAGGAGGTGCAGTGATTTCACACGCATGCCAGTTGATAACATCAATGTAGTCTGAGGCACTGAAGTTAAGTTTAGGAATACGGAATTCTCTTACTTCTGTGGTAACAGGGGCCAATTCTCTAGCCTTCAAAATTCTCCGGAAAGCGAGTTCTCTTATATGCATTCTTTCATCAGTTAGCATGGCTAACAGAATGTTTTCTGGGTGGCAAATATAAGCATTCCGTTGAATGACAGGATCCGTAATCTTTTGGAGATCGTCATTTAAATGACGAGATGTTGTCACAGTCTTAAATACATGCCTTGTTCCATTCGAGCAAGAGGGTTGTTTCTTTATCTGGAACCAAACTGGAGCGTAAACATTTACTATATATTGCACCAGAATTTTCAAACTTGAAGACGTACTGTCAGTTGAAATGTAAAGTCTGAGTATTCTGTTAGCGGCTGTAATCCATCTCGAGTGCAACAGCTTTCATGGAATTCGCCTACTCAAATTTAGGGAGCATCTTCCGGATGAAACTGCCTGACACATTCATATAAGTATTTTTGGTCAGTACTGAGCTAGCTATAGTCTATTTCCGGCAAGATACAAGAAATTGCTTCAAAATTGACAAGCGGTAGCTCCTCGCAATTTTTTAGCAACTTTCCTATCGGTCCCGAATACTCATGGGGATTGGTAGTTTCACCATGAAGGAAAACGAACGAGTGACGCAGAGGCAGTTCATTCGCATGGAGTTGGCAGATTAAGCACTGCAAAGGCCGTCCCACTTTATTTTGTAAGAAGACGATAGCATCGTTCTTTCTTCCAGTATTCGTGGCCGTGCCATCACAACCAACAGCTAAAAGTTCGTCAAGACTTAATTCATTTTCAATGCAAAAATTACATATTGCTGTCGCTACTTGTTTCCCCGTTCCAGAAGCCGGCGTCACATGACCGATGTAAAAAGAATTTGGTTCTTCTATCATAGATATATGTTCTTCAGATATAGTTCTTCTATAGTATCTGTCTCCAACCATTTCCTGTGACATTGTCTTTTCTGCTGTCAAAATATATACTTTTCAAGCCTCTTCCCCATTCAGTTTGCGAATTTTGAATTGAAACACATGTTTTCAGTCGCTCTCTTCGAATTTTACTTCTGTCAATGACTTTAGCGCTATCATCCTTCGACACAATACCTATGTCCTGTAATGTTGCTGAAGCAATTGCTGCAGCGCATCTGTCAGAAATTCCGTACTGGGCACACACCCGTGAGAGAGTTGGAAGTGGAAATATCATTTGTCCTGCTTTTGATATTGATGCCTTCGTTGCAGAGAATGGATCATTAAAATCTTTTCCCAGTTTTTGAATTGCAATGATAGAGTCAATTTCATCAATGTTATCAGACTCGATGCATTTAGCAAGTTTGCGTTCTTGGCGTTAAAGTCGTTCTGTTTCTGTTTTTTCCCTCTCAAGTTTCTTTTTTAATTTATTTGTTTCTATTACACCGATCTTTCCAATAACCATTTTTCTGGTTAATCTTTGATCCAAAAGAAACGGCTGTTCCTTAGTTGGTACCTCATTCAACTTATGGCAAGAACATAAAGTAAATGTCTGGCATTTGCAAGCTGCGATATCTAACAACTTCGTTGATTCATTTTTAAAAGTTTCTACTCTCAATCTGTAGCTTTCATTTCTTTAGATTTTGGGACAGCTGATAAGCCTGAGATATGTATTATAATTCATCTCTTACATCACCATCAGACGTGACTTAAAAGTCAAAACGATCAGACAAACCATCCTCAAGCAAACGACCAACTTTTACCACAACTTGGACGAGCTTCCCAACGCCATTAGAGGCGACTTCCCTGACTACGACTTCAGAGACCCTCTCAACAAGAAACGGCCTATGGCAGCCCTTCATCTCCTGCCAACCTTCGACTAGACATCTGCTGATGGCTTTTTCGAATCGTTCCCATTTTCACTACCTCCGTCATTTATGGAAGCTTTTTTATTTATTTTCTTTTTATAAACTTCATTCTCTTCCTTTAACTACAAGACTATGAAATACACTCTACAAATGACACGCTGGGGATAAGTGCATGAGCACAGGTGCCCCCTGAAAACCCCTACTTCGGTTCGTTCGGTTCGATATGTATTATAATGCTTGCAAGTCATTTGAAACATAGGTTTCTGTGAAACTGTGGGAATCGATCATTCCCAGCATTTTGGATATTTCAAAAATGCTTGGTTCTTGACCGGATCTTTCACGTCTTAATTCATGCCTAAGATACAAATAACCTTTTATAGTATCTTCTATAGTTAGCAAAACATTATTTTTAAGTTCTGGTGGGGGCACCAAAAATGGGACATTCAACTGTACATCTAGTAACAGATCGTCCACTCACAGTGTCCCCGGCACCGGCAGCTATTATTGCAAACTATGCATAAGCAAATACTCAACTAATATGGTGAAACAAAATTTTCAAAAATTAATACATGTTGCTATCACAAGTACTCAGCTGTCTTCTTCAAATATATTTCTTCGCAATATTCATTGAAACATTTGCAAAATAGTAGTAAAACAATAAACGCATTATTAAATCTGTATTTAAATAAAAAAGTAGGATTTTTACAATTTTTGAAAAAAAGAAGTCTCGGTAGAGAGCCCAAGGAGTTATTGAAATTTGATAATATTTTACACTGATATTGTTCTTACAAGTACGCAATTTTTGGTGGGTATTCCAACACAAAATTTCGACTTTCATTTTCTCACTACACCCTAATAGCTAGTTAGAGATATGCGCTCGAGATTGGGACTGTTTTAAACAACAGAGCTCTCACGGTTACGGTTACAGTGAAGAATTTTTGAAAACCTTTCAATTGAAAAATCCATTTTTTCCCGCTAAAATTGATCAGCGCATTGAAAAAATGTAAATGGCGTTTGAACGATTATGACGAAAATTGGCGGCGTAAAATATTTGCAAAAAAGAGCACTGTAAAGAGCCAAAGATACAAATCGCTTTAATTCACTGCAGTATACAATAGAAAAGTTAAATTAACAATAGGGCACCTGAAAATCTCAATTCCAATTTATAAGCAACTTCCATCTCCTCTCTTCAATTGTCATTGGTTTGTTATAATGCTATTCTTTGTAAATGTTTTAGGCCGCCAATTTTCGTTATACATGAATCGTTCGAACGCTTTTCATGATTATTCAATTATCTGATAAACTTTCGCAGACAAAAAGAGATGTTGCAACTGAAAATTTTTGAAATATTTTCACTGTAACTGTAATAACTAGATCTTAAATCTTGCCTCGATTAGTTGAACGAAATGGCGACTACAGGTCTATGTATCGAAGAAGATTTTATATATATATATATATATATATATATATATATTATATATATATATGTATGTATATATATATCTAATATATAAAATTCTCCTGTCACAGTGTTAGTCACCTAACTCCTCCGAAACCACTCGACCAATTTTAATGAAATTTTCTATGTATATTCGTTAGGTCTGAGAATAGGTTTTTAACTATGTCTCATACCCCTAAGTCATAAGGGCGGTCCACCCCAAAATGTTTACACCCAGAGTGCTATTAATTTGAATCAGGATTTCTGTGTAGACATTAGCGTGTCAAGTCACTTTTCAAATGTGATTGCCAGATAATGTGGAGAGGGGGGGGGCGTTAATAAAATGTTGAATGTCGCACAAGGTTTGCAATTTTTGATAATTGATCGCTAAATGTGGTGGCAAAACGTGACAATTTATTATAAATATATTTCGCGTATAGTTAGAAAACGCCTGGCGTATATTGTAAAAGAGTTTTATTAGGCGATTTTAATATAGATTTCTATTCCGAAGAAGTGCTCTGTGGAACAAGAAAGGAAAACACGGTACAATCATGGATTATGATGCCCATTCCAAACAGCGTTTAAAATGTCTTTGCGGTATAGTTGGAATATGCTTACAGGAAGAATATGCCTGGCGAAGATTGTAAAACAGTTTCGGTACGCGATTTTGAGATAGATTTCGATTCCAAAGATGTGTTTTATGGTACAAGAAAGAGTTGATTCCTATTTTAACGCCCCCCACTCTCGCCAACATAAAAAATCCCCGTACTTTGGCGAGCTTTGCAGTCATGGGTCTCTGGGAGTTATGCACAAGTTTCAACTGTACTTCCGTATTATCCCGGCGGTCCGCCAAGACAAGTAATTTTTCAACAAGATAAATGCCGGGCACATGAAATTGTTGATGGTTTGGAATACGATTGGCAACGTATTTAAAATTTACGAAAAAGTAGTTTGGCGGAAGTGACCGCCGGGATAATACGTAAGTACCGTTTCAACACACCCAAAAGAACTAGGTGATAACTAAAGTAAACAAACTAGCGATAAACGCGCCAGTTAAGGAATTTGAAGACATTTAATTATTAAAACTACATTAATTGGTAATCCAAAATAAATAAAAATGTAACGGCATGCTGTACTTACATGTTGTTCCAAATCGCCATTTTAATTCTAAATTACGATTTCTACATAAATGCAAAAAATCGTCATGCTAACTGCATATGTTTAATCATCGCCTCCTTGGCGAGAGTCGAGGCGTTACAGTAGGAAACAATATATAAAACGGTGAAGTATAGTTGTGATATACTTGGCGAAGATTATAAAATAGTTTTAGTAGGCGATTTTAAGATAGATTTCAATTCCAAAGATGGGTTTTATGAAATAAGAAAGAAAAATACAGCACAGTCATGAATAATGATAACACTTTCCAACTGAATGGAATAAGGTCGAAAAATAGGGACGACGCATAAATTATGATACAATTTTAATATATAGCACTGTAGTGCGTATTTAAAATCTGAAAGTGTTTCAGATTTTCATCCTTTTTTTTTGGGGGGGGGGCAAAATTTTTTATGGAATGACTATCAATAGGTCTCAAGGCCAAACTATGTCTATTTGTGGATTAGATTTGAGCACTCCATGTTTTTCACACGGACAGTTATACGTGGCATGCTCTCGAGTGGGCAAACCATACAGTGGGCATCCAGTTTGTTTGTGTTATCTAAAGATGGGATAGCAAAAAATATTGTATACTCTATTGCGTTAAGGGATTGATATTATATTTTAGTAAAATTATTGTAATTAGCGATATATATAAATTTAAAGAATAAATCACAATGAATTAAAAATATAAATGTTTGGTATTGTGTTATTTTTATATTCCAGCATCGTTCACAGCGCTCCATGCCTCTTCCACTCATATACCACATCCTCACAAACTTACAATAAGTTAGTCATTTCTTTCTACTAAAATAATCCTAAGGAATAATTTATATGGCAAAACAACGTTTGCCGGGTCAGTTAGTATATATATATATAAATTTCTCCGATATATCACATATGGACCTATATACAGTATATATCTCTTCTCTACTTATTATAAAAGAAGAAGTCTTTGTGTGTGTGTCTGTCTGTCGGCAGCGTTACGGACAAACGGCTATACCTAGAAACACCCAATTTGGTACGCGGGAAGATGTAAATATGTAGTTGTGCACCTCGAAGCGATTTTCTCAAAATTTGACCTAGAATTTTTTTTATTTTATGTTTTATGCGATTTTTGGCATTTTTTCTCACCTAATTCGTAATAACGGCGGAAATTACGCTCGCAGCAAAACGGCATTTGTATCATCGGATAGAGGAGATAATTTTCTTTTAAAAACAATTTGTTCTGAATACGTAACATGATTTACCGATTTTTAGGAATTTTTTTACTAATCATGTGTTTTGACAAATTTTTTCGTAAAATAATTTTAAAACTGTCGCATCTTTAATTCTATCCGTCATAACTTTTTGATATTTTGACAGATCGTGAAACATTCCTTTCTCCCTCTTTTAAAATAAAAACGAAAACATTATGTAAATTAGGTGATATTTTACGAATTTTAATGTAACCTAATATTTAGAATTTAATAGCATCAACGGGGAGATCTCACGCCATTACATTAATTGATCATGGCACGAGGTAATTTGGCTGCGTTGCCAGAAAAATGACTAGAAAAAAGGTTTTTTTTCAACCTAACGATAGTAAGGTCTGTGACGTCAAATGCTTTACGATGCGTAAAAATTACTCCACAATTTCAACGCATTTATCCCTGCTCATTTTTTTAAAGACAGGGAGGCAATATTTTGATTAAAACTTATATAGAAATAAACTAAGAAAGTCATAATTTTATTTTTATAAAGTGGTATTTTAATCCGTTGCTTATTTAAAAATTGAAATATTTTAATCGCAGCTGAAAATGTTCTCCAGTCAAAAGCTACTCAGTTCGTTTTAAAGCGCGATATAATAAAATTTCTCTATTTACTTATTTTATTTTTGGCATTTAACTATGCTGCATCCATATTTGTTTCCTAACACATGCATGTTGCGGGTATAGTTTTATTTTAACGTTGGATTACGTTCCTCTATAACAGTCCTATGTAAAGCAAGAAAAAAAAAATCCTACTTCTTTGTGAGTTTCAATATTATACCGTTTGAAAACTACTGTTCAAATTAACGAGATTAACTCCCTCAACTACCCAGGTTTCTTTTACGACAGTTAAACAGTGTCGTCATAAATTAAAAAGTACTTGAAATTTGCAAACTCTGCAACACTAACATCCTGTTGCAGTAAAAGCTATTCTAAACAGCTCCTCAAGATTACACTATGTTTATCACGAGACAGAACGATGATTCGCTATATGGGATATTTAAATCGTGGAATTTCCATAAAAATGCAATCTGTTTCCGTTTCTATAGACACCAAGCGAAACTCCTTATTTGAAGGATGTAATAAAAAATGTTTAATATATGGCCTTTACGTCACAGTGCTACGAAGAAACGTATATCTACTCAAATTCACAAATCCAGATCCTTTTCTGCAAGTAACAGTAGCCTAGATTTATTTTCAACGGTTCCTTTTAATTAAATCTGAACTATCCAATTAAAGTTCAATTTCTGATTACAAAAAAAAGCACATCTGTTTTGCAAACGGCATCGCCCCACATGGTTGGCGCAGACGAATTACCATGGAATCAGCTGTCATTCTTAGCAGCAGCTGTGTTCCATTATTTGAATATCACGCTATTAAGAATGTTTGATTACATCAATTCCCACTAATGGATTACTACCTGTGCAAAATGTACTGTGTTTTTGAAAGTTTTTCCTCAAAGAATCGTACGTACAAAAAGTTATAAACTTGCTGCAGCTTATATTACCGTATAAGAATTATTTGTGATTAATGTATTAAATATGGCTGTTCGAATATGTTGCATTTATAAGTTTTATATTGGCTAATTAATTGTGTCTGATAAATGGCTAATGGAATAGTAAATGTTCTTAGGTCCATAATTTTCTATTCATTGTTTGTCATTTTTTAAAAATGTTAATATTGAATTAGAGGTAATTTTTTTCATTATATCTACTCTATAACTTTTTCTTAGCTTAACGGTATAGTCTCAGGCAACTACTCAGCGAAATTTTCAAATGGGGTTTTCATCTTTTCCACTATTTCCACAATTATTGGGGTTCTGTATTCTGTTTACACTACAGTTCAGGTATTGAGATTGCCACTAGGACACAGATAAAATCGCTGAAATGAAACGGAAATTTACATTTTTTCCGTATATCAAATTTTGAAAAATCGATGGCATTGGAAAAATATATTATAATTCTATTTTTAGTTTTTAAAAAAAATTTCTGAAACTCTTACGGTCAGTTATTTTTAAATGCACGATCGGGCATGTGCCAAAGAAAAAAAAAAAAAAAAAAGGAAAAAAAAATACATGTCCCTGGCACGAATATTTTCGGCCCTGATTTATAAACCTTTTAATTTTAGTCAAGTGCTTTCTGTTAAAGATGCTTTGCATTTTGACATACCATGGTCTGAAAGTTCACTATTACTTCAACAAATTTCTCCAGGGGCGTAGCCAAGGGAGGGGTTAGGGGGTCATAACCCCCCCCATGAGGAATTTTTGCCATACAAAATTTATATTCTTCACTACATTATCAACAGTTGTAGGTATTAATTAAATGGGCCCCCAGATGACAGCATTAATGGATGAAAATCATTAAAATATTTTAGAAGCAACATTTTTATATTATTTTGCTCCTTACAACATATTTTACTATCAAGGTTTCGTACTATTTTAATAATATGTAATGTGAAGAAAAGTTAATAATTGCCATTTTATATGTAAGAAAATATATACATACATGCCTTTTTACTAGATACAAAACAGGTTTTTTAAAAAATTATAATGTTTAGAAGAATTTTTAAAATAAGTGCTGCCATAAAATAAGTGCTAAATTTAAAATAGTGCTGCCAATAAAAAAGTAAAAAAGAATTTACAATTTTTTACTATATTTACGTTATTTGGCTTAAAAGACCGCCATTTCAACAAAAAAATCTTTTTCCAGGGACTTTTTCATAGTAGGCATTAGAAGGTTAATATAAAAATAAAAAATAAGTAAATAAAAATCTAGAATTCAGCTTTTTTATATTAGTTTTAATTTTGTGCGATTTCATCACGCAAGGATTGCCAGTTACCCACACTTGCCCATACCTGCCAGAGCCATGGTGTATTTAATTACCACTTTGATGTCATACAGAAATATCAAATCTATATATGGGCAATTCCATGGTGTCGGACGTAAAAAATGGACAAAAATTTCTCAGATAATTTCATTTATAAAATGTAAATTTATTTAATATAATTAAATTTGCATATATATGATACTCAGCTCATCATACTTAATCAAAAAACATATCAATTAAAATAAAAAAGATTTTCAAGTTAAATTTAAATAGTTTTAATACTTGGTGTCGGACGTAAACACTGTTTATACGTCCGACACCAAGTATTAAAACCATTTAAATTTAACTTTAAATCTTTTTTATTTTAATTGATATGTTTTTTGATTAAGTATGATTTCACGATGGAAATTCGTGATGGTCGTTCACGATGGAAATGTCAATAACCTAGGGAAGTTAATTATATTGCCGTCAACTTTCACTGGAAGCCCTAGGTACATGCATGAAAGAACGCAGGATGCGATGACGTACGTACGGACATACGGCAGACCTGATCTTTTTATTACGTTCACGTGTAACCCAACTTGGGAGGAGTTGAGGAAAGAACTTTTTCCTGGACAAAGACCACAAGATCGACATGACCTGTTAGCGAGAATATTTCACCTAAAGTTGAAAATAATGATAAATCTCATTTCAAAGGCCAAAATATTTGGAAGTATGCAGTGTTATATGTTTACGATCGAGTGGCAAAAACGTGGATTACCTCATGCCCATATTTTGGTCTGGCTAAAAGACAAAATACACGCACAGCACATTGATGATTTCATCACTGCAGAGATACCAAATCCCCAAGAAGACCCCCAATTATTTGACTGCATTACAAAGCAAATGGTGCACGGACCTTGCGGATTAATCAATCCAACTTCACCATGCATGAAAAATAGAAAATGTAGTAAAAGATATCCAAGGAAATTTGTTAAGGAAACTCAAACGGGAACAGATGGGTACCCATTATATCGTCGCCGTAGTCCAGAAGACGGAGGATTTACAGCTCAACTCTCTATTCGTGGCTCTGACGTTACAGTGGATAACAGATGGATCGTACCATACTGCCCCCTACTTTCGAAAATATTCAACGCTCACATAAATGTCGAATTCTGTAACTCTATTAAATCTATAAAATACGTTTGTAAATATATCAACAAAGGCTCTGATATGGCAGTTTTTGACCTTACCACTTCCGAAAATGATCTGAATGAAGTCAGAAAATACCAGGTAGGTAGGTATGTCAACAGTAATGAAGCTGCTTGGAGGATTCTCAACTTCCCCATTCACGAACGACATCCAGCGGTCGTTCACCTCAGTGTTCATCTAGAGAACGGCCAAAGAGTTTATTTTACTCCCGATGACGCAGTTAATAAGGCACAAACACCACCAGAAACTACTCTCACATCATTTTTCAAACTTTGTAGTGAAGACGATTTTGCACGAAGTCTACTATACAACGAAGTCCCTCAGTATTACACATGGAGCCAACGTGAAAAGAAATGGACTCGACGCAAGATTGGATCCGATGTTACAGACCATCCTGGTATTAAGAGAAGTGATGTTGTAAAGAAGGTTATTTGGTTGGGCTGATTTAAATTTAAAGACTGCGTTGTGATACATGATAATCCAGGTTCGATGCACTTATGTTGCAATAAAATAAAAAGACGTTAAATACTGAAAAACTATTTTATTAAACATATACTATTGAAATATTATTATAACGGCGGTGGTGGCTCAGCGAAAATAAAAATCCTATACGGACAGTGAAATTAAGGTGGAATGACTTAAAAATTACGCCAGCACAGAATTACACATTGGCGAGAACAATAACTTGGCTGAGATTAATAGCGCCAATTCCAGAGCAACCCTAACAGTTAATCCAATAAAATTAAAAATGACATAATCGCGAGCGAATGAGTTTAAAGACGTCGAAATGGCAACAAATACTAACTTACGCCAGCAGGATGCCAAGAGGGCAAGCAGAAAATACGTTGATTTTGCAAACGGACGCAATATAATCTATTTTTAGCACACCGGCGCTAGAATGAAGAGACAAAAAGAAAAAGAATAGTGCATACGGGAAAAGCGAAATATACAGATTTAAAAGCCGAAATGGCAGAAAAATGAAAACAAACGTGATTTAGAATTCTTGAATTTTGGATAGATTACATTAAAGAAAGCCAAAGTAAATGATTTTTAAATTAGATATGTGATCTTCATCACATATATACTCCCCTCAACCAGGAAAAAAAATTTTGAAGAAATTTTTTTTTTATTAGTTACAATTAATGTCTTTAAAAAAATTTTTAATTAAATGCTCTGTTTGGCTGGCTTAAACAATTAAGAAAATCATAAACATATTCAGACAAAATTATACAATTGCAAAATTACTGCTGACCACCACCTAATAAATGTTTAGAGAAGAAAAAAAATGTCATGACACAATAAAAATAACTGCTAGCAATACAAAAGTAAATGTCGACAAAATAAAAAGGGAGCATTTAGCTCACAATACAAAGGGGCATTTTAAGCTCATCCTTTCTTTCAAACAAGGGGCATTTTAGCATACCCTTTTTTTAAATAAGGGGCATTTCAGCACACCCTTTTTTTAAATAAGGGGCATTTCAGCACACCCTTTTCTCTTTAATTGAGCATCTCAAGCTCATGTGCACATCAAAGATATACTGCTTAAACTTGCAGTGAGTACTCAAAATTATAATTATAAACCAGCGCTGTTGAATGGTTTGGATATATATATCAATAAGGCCTTCAAATGTCAGAATTTTGCATCAAAAATACTTCACTCAATTGACAAAATAAAACAATACATTCAAATTATAATATGATACTAAAAAAATTTTTGTTTGTTTGATGGTAATTTTTCACACAGTTCTGTACCATCAGAATTGTAATAATGTTGTAAATAGTACATGACATAACAGTATCTTGACATACAAATCTGTATATCATAAGAAAAATAAGCACATTCAATTGAAAAAATTATACTTGCACAAAATGACAATGAAAAAAAATTTAAGGAAATTGAATATCAATCTGTACAATACAATCAACTAACATCAATCTAAGTACAATTAAAAAAGATCTCAGTAAAAGGTTTAAGTGTTATAGGACACTCACATAGTTATTTATTTTAAATTTTCAAGTTAGAGATAATACTAAATGAATCATTTAATTTTATTTTTAATTATTATTTTATGACTGTGTAATTATTTACTTTAGAAGTCATCATTTAATAAGTGTTAAGTTTTAAGAACATTATTGAAGAAATGATATAATGACAGACACAGCATGGAATCCAAATACACAAGTGAAAACTGCTGGACCAGCCAGGCAGTACACAAAAGCAATTATACCTCCAAGCTTGTGGGTACCACACAAACAAGGAAACAAGCATTCAACACATGCACACAGCAATATATCCGTGAATGTCAAATAAACAAGTTATTAATTATGTGGAGGTAATAGAAAAAAATTAAGTTATAGAAGAATGAAATTAGTTATCTTGCAAGTCTTGAAAATGTAGGTTTAAACTTGGTAACAAGTACGTAAAATATTAGTTATAGCTTAAAAAGAAAATTGAAGGCAATTGTGGTCATACGGTAAAAATAACAAAATTAATGATTTTTTTTTTTTTTTTTTTTTTTTTTGTTTGTTCAAGAAAGGAATGTTGTTGTGTCACTTACTAACACACTAATATTTTCAAAAGTGACAAAATTGGGAAAGAATAGCACACAAAAGTACAAATAAAAATACACTAAAATGCAATTACTAAAATATACAATATACTGATACTCTGAAATTATATACCATCAAATTTCACTTATTAAAGTCTTGAGTTAATCTGATCACTACATATATATTTTATTATGAGCCTAACTAAACAAACAATATTTCACAAAATAATCACTAAGATAAGAATAAACATAATTCAAATAATAAATTAACTATAAGCACTCTGAAAATGTAAATTTTTTTTTATAACTCAGTGAGTGCTTGATACCTTAAAGTTGTATTAATTTATTGTAAGGTACAGAAGAGATTTAAATATCTCATAGTATAGAAAAATTTCAAAATAAAATGTTATGTTTGTGTATGTGAACACAAAAGAGTGACAAAACATATACAATGTGTTTAAAATATTTTTGAAATGCACTACTGTACACCATAGTGAAAATGTGGGAGAAAAATGTAACAAATATTCAAAAATTTTGTGTGTACAAAATGTGGAAGGACAAGCACAATGAACTCAATGAGCAGAATATCAGTGTTAACATGTTTGTGAGTGTGAACATATAAGACATAAACACAAGTGTGATGAAAAAAAAATCAAGTATGTGAAAACGTTGAGAGTCAGTAAGTGTAAGCAATGTTAATAAAAACAACAACATGAAAAATGTAAGTAAATGTGAAAAACTGTAATTGTGGACAAACACAAACTTCAAAGGCTCAGTGACTATTCAAGTATGAATCTTATTTGAAGTACAACAAAAAATGTGTCATATTGTGTATTTTGAAAAGAAAAAAAAAGGTAATCAAATGAATACCACTATACTCTTCCAAAGAATGCATGTATTAAACAGAGGCATATCAATGGCAGGAAAGAAAACAATAAAACAGTGTATCTAAAAAATGTAAAAAATATGTGAACAGTACAACTTATGGTAAACATGTAAAATTGTATTAAAAAAAGGCCAAAAATGGAGTGAAAAACAAAAACATAAAGTACTCTTTAAAAAGTATTTAAAACAAATAATGTGTAAAAAATCAGTTAACATGAGGACTGTAAATAATAGCATGTTCAAAAAAAAATGTGTAAAAAATGACAAAAATAGAAACAGTATATTGTGAGGTAAGAAAAAAAAACTGAAAGAATATGTATGTTGTGCCATGGACTTTAATATGCAAAATTGCAGTGTGTAAGAGTGAGTAAAAAGTGTATGCCTTAGAAAGGCCTTGCCATGGACTTAATTATTGCAGACTGTCATGATTATAATAAAAAGAGTAAAGAAAAATATAACGATGTATGTGTACCTCATAGAGGCTGTACAGCGAATATAGCAATGTAAAATATAGCACGAGAAAAAATTCAAACATTATAAAGATCACTAGGAGGAATATGTTAGCAAATACAAATTAAACAAATACAAGATATGAACACAAAACATATAAATAAAAATCTGATGTGTCCAACACATGACTTCCTTGCACGTCTATTAAATCAAAAATGTTTTTTACGCACTTCCTCTAAACTTATTTGTTTGAAAGATATAAATATCAATAATAGTAAGATATAGCGATTTCTAGCCAAACATTTCGATATCGCCAAGCTGAGTTCAATTTGAAAGATTTCTTAATGACACTTTATTTGGCGATATTTCACCAAAAGCCGACAAACTTGAAATAGTTTGCGAGATTTTGGGGATAGCCAAAGTAGTCATTGACCACAGACTTTCAATGAATTGAATGCATCCATGCACCTTAATGTATTTAAAGTCATTCGGCTCACCCTGTAAATAAATTCCCAGTCGATTGCTGTCAAAAAAGATATTGAAAACCGTTAGATATTATAATATAGTTCTAAATACAAAAGTTCAAAATTCTACGGGTTTTTTGATTGGCGCCAAATTTGGCGATATTTCGGCGAAACTCGTCAATGTCGACGACATTTGGCGAGATATTAAACATGGACCAACAATGACAGATTATCGCCAAATTTGGCGATATTTCGCGAAAACTCGCCAAAAACAATGACAAATGGCGATACTTTGGGCATGGACCAAATGACTGACTATCGCCAAATTTGGCGACATTTCGGCAAAACTCGCCAAGGTCGAAGACAGACGGCGAGATTTTGGGCATGTACCAAACAATGACTGTCTACAACTGTATTATATTGAAGATGTCCATAGACATTAAAGTACTGAAATTCTTTTCGGTGGTCCTGTAAATAAACTCTCCAGTAGATTTTAACCAAAAATCGAGATGCACAACTAGATGTTACAACAATCTTATATATGAAATTTCATAATAGTTTTTGAGAATTGAGAGTTAAATATGCACACACGTACACAAAAAAGTCGCCAAGCTTGGCGGCTTTTGGCATAGTACTTGAGGGAGGCACGTGACCGTGGTCGGACCATTACCTAACTTATGTGGTAGGACGGTATTGTGCTTGAAATGGATGAATCTCCTAAAATTGCCATTGACCGTAATGTATTGGAAATCTTTTGAGTGTTCCTGTAGCAGAACTGTAAATGATAAAGACACTTTTTTTAATGGAGAAATTCATTTTCTAACTCTTTACAATATATATCACATATGAGTCGTTTGAAATAGCCCAATACCACTAAAATACGCTGTAATGAATTTCGGCCCATAGAGCGGAATGTATTTAGAATCTCTTGAGCTGCCCTGTAAATAAAATATGCAGTCGAATGGAACCGAAAGGGGAGCGGCACAAGTAGATGTTACAATAATCCTAAATATAAAGTTTCAACATTGTACTCCTAACAGTTTTTGAGATATGCGAGTTTAATGAATTTCGGCCCATTGAGCGTAATGTATTTCGAATGTTTTGGGCAGTCTTGTAGATAAACTATCCAGTCGAATGGAACCAAAAGGGGAGGTGCACAACTAGATGTTACAACTATCCAAAATATGAAGTTTCGACATTCTACGCCTAATAGTTTTTGAGATATGCGAGTTTAATGATTTTCGGCCCATAGAGCGTAATGTATTTCGAATCTTTTGGGCGGTCCTGTACATAAACTATCCATTCGATTGCCACCAAAAGGGGAAGTGCACAACTAGATCATGAAACAATCCTAAATATCAAATCTCAACATTTTACGACCAATAGTTTTTGAGATATGCGAGTTACATACATACGTACGTACGTACGTACGTACAGACGGCATGGAAAAACTGGCCACAGTAGACTCGCCGCTGGTCAAAATGAGTTGCAGACGCGTTAATATGATCGTGCATTCTAGCCTACGATGAGATGCATCGAAAAAATTTTTTTAATTAAATTTAGAGGTAGTCAAAATGGGTTTTTTTGTCGAAATTTGGCCCCCAAAATTTTTCGGGATCACATTACTTCCTTATACTACGTACAAGGAAGTAAAAATACCCAGTTAAAGCTTATAATTTCTACTTTTGACGAAAAATATGCAAAAATTCGGAAAAAATCTTTTTGTTAATAAAAAAATAAAAACAAATCATATATGATTATTTCTCAAAGGT